>JAGSMR010000015.1:12587500-12660000 GCA_029286605.1 Sericinus montela
TTTACGACACGGTCAACTCATTTTTTTTGTTTAACTTAAAAGGGGGTTATTAATATTTTCTCTTAACTATGTAAGAAATTAGTAATAAATAAACATTAGTGAATACAACACGTTAGTTTTCGTACTCGGTTTTATTTAATTTAAGTATTCATTAATGATTTTCATTCGAAAATTTTTGTTCATCTTTCAATTGTAATTGCTGAAGTGCTGATTGAACGAAAAGCCAATCTGATTTAAACTCCACATTATTCCCAGTAAACTCATTGAAAGCAAGATTGTGCAGAGCAGAATTTAAAATAAATTTGCAAATTCAAATGTAATGCCAATGGTAATCTATTTATTGCTATGTGAAGAGATAACTTTGTATTCCTTTTCAAAATTGCAGGCATGGAAGAGATTTGGTAGTTTTATGGGATAAGAGTACAGAAACCTAAAATAAATATTATAATATCAGTTTAAAAATGATTAAACTAAATAAAATAAAACATTAACTGACGCGAAAATCGGATGACGTCGTCAAGTTATGTGTTACTTCTTAAGGTTAGTCGGAATCGGGTATTATTATTGTGTATTTATAGTATGTTTTTAACATCGCGGAGATCTTACATTAAAGATGAAAGACTTTCTTTCTTTAAGCTTGTTCATTTATCTTTATAAGAACTTCACATCGAATTATGATGTATGGGTTATGGCTACTTTCGAGAGTTTAATGATGGAGGCGAAAGTAAATTTATGTCCCAAAAAAGGAAAGGAACTGAAAAATAAATAATTAAAATAAAGTATTCTTTTATTTTAAAGTATTTTAAAAAAAATGTCCTTTGAAAAAGCTCTAAAATTTAGTAAAAATTGCATAGTAAAAGGGTGGATTGCGTTATCTTATTAATTTTTAGTAATATAGTATTAATAGTATCGCTGTAATGTTATGGATATTGAGTTAGAAAAATATTTTTTGGAATATATCACCAATGTCCTTAAGACCCGTGAGTAAAAGATAGATGAGATAAAGTTGTACAGTGCTGCGATCTGAAGATCGCAAACGTAGCTATAAGCTCTTCTAATGACATGGGAGAAGTCTATGTTCTTTAGCGGCCTTTAATAGGTCGTTAGTTACATTGTATGTATAAAAATACGATTTTTCGTACAAAAAATTCAATATAGCTCTTTAATTTACCTACTATCATGTTTTTTCTACAAGCTTTTATATACATTCGCTATTATTTTCATATACATAACCACGTAACTGAAACGTAAACGTACGAAGAAATGCACAATTCCTCGACAAAGTCATGACAAGAAATTCTTGCAGGTTTGGTGACATTTGTTCAAAGTAAAACCTAGACTTGAGCTCAAGCACAATATTTCTTAGTGTTTAGCAAATATTTTTTTCCAATGTAGCTATATTTACATATATTTTGTATAGAATGATTGTTTTGGTTTAAATTATAAATAACAAAATTCAAACACTACGTACCTTTACGAGACATTGTATGTTTTAGACCTTGTTCTCAACGCGAAGTAAAAGACGAATAAAAACTTTTAAAAGTCGGTATACTTCATATAAATGATACTCCCTTTTCTTTAGAAAATATCTTAAATATCAGTTCTGTTATTATTTTCTATATTTTTTTTGTTCTAAATATTTTAAAGTACTTTACCACATATTATAATTATCTTAGCTTCACCCATTAAAGTACTTAATATTCAGCAACGATAGCTTGCTGTCTCATATTCATTATACACTGTGCATTACACTGTGTACTTTAGCTTAATTTTAGCATAATTAATGTACATTATTTTCTTTACTGCATAACAACAAAATAGTACGTATATTAAGTAAAAAAAATCATTATATACATAATACATTAAGTATGATAACAAAATATATTTAGTTCATTTTTAAGAGAGGACTTTTGGTATGTTGTGGTGTTCAAAATATGCTTCCGTGGTATGTGGACAGGTCTTAATTGTCTAAACTTCTGTTTACCTCAATTCGTGAGAATTTAAATATAACAGATATATATAGAAATGCCGTGTTCAAAGTGTAGCTTCGTAGTACAATATATATTGTATTGTTGAAGAAGGTAATCGGAATTCCAGCCAAGAGACCCGAGTTCAATTCCTAGGAGGTAGACTGGTACCAATTTTTTTCAAAACTTATGAACAATTTTTATCGATGACTTGTCCAAAAATAAACTGTGGTAAAATTTGGAACTATTGTTTTTTAGAGCTCTGACAACCCTTGTATTGGGAAATGCGTGACGATAAAAAAAACATATTAAGTAATAATGCTTAATCTCTGTTTTAAAATGAGTTTTGTTTTTATTTTCGCACCAAATCTATTTTGCAGATTGGTATGAATTTATCACCCCAGTGACAATTTTCATTACTCGGCACGACATTACAAATCTATGGATATATCTGAGTGCAGGCTTCCGAGGCCGGGCAGTGGTGGCAAACCGTGATCATGACAGACATGATCTACGGCGTACCTAAATTTGAATTTAGCTAGAGCAGGATTCGCTCCCGAAAATAAATTAGAGCAGCATTGAAGCAAGCAGCCTTCAAAATATTAACATATTTTTGGATTTTAAACGTTTTTTAAGTTATAAATTACTTTTATAAATTTTTGCAATCCTTTCAATCTCTTCAGTTGCATTTCTTTTCCGCCTTAAGTTTGTTCAAATAGTAGTAAGTTAAAGCATACTTCATGTAGGCTGTTTACGGTTATCTGTGATTGCGTTTATTTTACTGTACTTTTTCTTTACAGCCTATCAAGAGTCCACTGCTGGATATAGGCCTCCTATAAAATTTGTCAAAAATTACGGTCCTTCTCTCAACTTCCTTTATACTATTATAAAAAAAAATCTCCTTAAATTATTAAGACTTAAAAAAAATAAAAAAAAAAACAAGATATAAGTCACGATAGCCGAGTGGTTGGGGGTCGGAATTTCGAGTCGAGAGACCCGAGTTCGATCCCCAGTGTTCGTTTTGCCAATGGGTTTTTCAAAAACTAATGCACAAATTATGTTGGACATAAGGTTGGACATAAAGACGGCGACGGTCTCCCAAGCTGTCACGTTTCCCGAAAATATCTTCGGTGGAAAGTAGGTCTAAGGGACTTAATTGTCTAGACTAGACCTCTGTCTACCCCTGTATTGGAAATTGCATGAAGATATTTTTTAAACGATATAAAACAAGACTTCAACGTCCTTTGTCGTTTGATAATGTATAGATTATTACGAAAAGTTATTCGAAGTAATTCGTAGGAACCAGTACGGATTATAATCAGTGGTCACAATTACATATTTTTTTTTACTTACATGGAAAAAAATACTTTCATGGCACAACTTTTTAAAGTTTTGGAGATCAAAGTTTGAGATGTGGTATTCGCTAGAAAGTTAAATTTGCGAGTTCAACCTTAACCATTGGTAAGTTCGAAAGTTTACTTTGTAACTGTTTGAATGCACTCTAGACTCTTTTCGTTACGACGTTATTTTAAATATTTCTATTTTAAATGCTTATTATGTTCATTCACATTGATTTAATTTGTAAAACGAAATTGTCGTATTCAAAATTTGATACAATATGTATCTTATATAGCTGTTTATGCTAAGAAGCGTGTACAGAATATATAGTCCTTTTATAATAAACAAAGGTGCAATTTTTAGTTATTAAAGCAATCATTTTGTCAATACATAGAATATGCACTGTTTTTTAATTTATTCTAACTAACGAAAATAATTGGTACCAGGAAACAACAACAGAGAATAAAAAAACGTGAAATACAAATACAGTTAAAATAAAAAGATATTTATTAGCCTTCCTTTAAAATTCTAGTATATAACAAAACAGCAGACAAAGCCTTAGCATTTCCTCTCTATACCGACCAGAAATTCCGTAGCCAGACAATACCTTTATATGCTAACTGCATTAATATTCACCCGTTTCAATAAGGAAGTGAATCAAGCTAGTAGGGAGACTATTTTCATGAAAATTTTACTATTTTAGAAAGTTAAATATTATGAGTTTGTAGTCGCTTGTGAAAATCAGAACGTTTTTAATAAAAATTAATATTAAAGTTGTTATTTAAGAAATTACTTCGCAACCCTCCGCATGAAAATATAAAAAGGTATATGCTACCTGGTCCGAAGAGAAGAAGAGCACCACCCTCCCTCCCACAGATGCGTGCACCAATTCCACAGATGTGTGCACCAACTCCACTGTATGCACCACCACCACTACGATGAGCGACCGCAGAGTCAACTGACTCTGCGGTCGCTCATCGTAGAGTCTACTCGCTTGAGGATGCCTTGTTTTGAGGCGAAACACGTGTCGCGTTTTCGGTGGTGGTGTGTGTTACCTGGTTTGAGTGTAGTGGTGGTGGTGCATACAGTGGAGTTGGTGCACACATCTGTGGAATTGGTGCACGCATCTGTGGGAGGGAGGGTGGTGCTCTTCTTCTCTTCGGACCAGGTAGCATATACCTTTTTATTTTTTCATGCGGAGGGTTGCGAAGTAATTTTTTAAATAACAACTTTACAATGAATTTCCGCAAAGTAACGCCTGAGTCAATTAACTATCAAAATTAATATTATTTTTTTGTAACATTGTAATTGGCTAAAAGGTTACAATTAGAAAAATAAACAATTAAAAATAAATCCTTTACACAAAAATATAACTGGACAAGCCTTGCATTGTAAAACAAGCGGATATTTTTTCACAAAGAAAACCAAACCCCTCGACCTGCGATATCAGCGGATAACATTTTGATTAAAAATAATTTATGTTTTCTAAAAGAAAAGCGAAATATGGTTGTAGAAAAACATATGAGAATACAATGTGTTGTCAGATCACTTTCCATGTGAAACAAATATAAATTTCACTGAAAAATATGTATTACCCAAATAATGCTTATGCATGTTATAAGAAAATATGCTAATTATATTTTACTTGATTTATGACATGAATGTACAAGAAGCAGAAATAAAAGAAAGGAACAAGTAGAATATAGTTATTACAAACTCTGATAATTTTAAATAAATACAATATCGACCTCGGGGGACGAGTGGCATAAACACCGGTTACCAAGATGTCCCCATCTCCAGGCGACGGGTTCGATTCCCTTACGTGTCAATGTAAATAACCCTCTATATAGTCAATACCCAGGCAATCCCCAGTCAATAGAGATAAAGTCAAGTCTTTTCGGCCCGCTTTTTATCGAGGACATTTTTTGTGATAATTTTCGTTTCTAAATAAAAAATAATAAAATGTTCACGCTATTAACAATATTCAGAGGTCTAGACAATTAAGCCCATTCGACCCACCTTCGTAATCCACGTAATCCACGTAAAACCACGTAATCGTATATAAGATTTTTTTAAAACCTTTTGATACAAGTGCACTAACTGGGGATATAACTCGAGTTTCTTGACTCTAATTCCGATCACCCAACCACTCAGCTATAGTGATTTCTATTATTTTCAGCAGGATATACATGGGTTTGCTTGGATAGTGCCTATATGGCTAAAATGTGCCTGGGCTCCGAAGTAGGAGACATATCATGCTTTTGCGTTTAATAAATTATTTATATGCTAAACATTAATTATTACTTAAAAAATAAAATGTGTAAATAAATATGTAAAATATGTATCTCTTTTCCGTCGCCTCACTTCCCCCTTTTTCTTTTTGCTCTGTATATTCTAGTGCTACCAGGTACATACTCGTTGATCCGCTTTTGCCATAAAAACTAAGAGCTATGTGAGCTTAAGCAAAACAATCAAGAACTTTAACTAAAAGTTCTTGATATAGTTTTCTGCACACAAAATGTTCACTGTAGCACTATTACTAGATAGTTGTACAGATCAAAGTTCGAGAAAAGTTACGGACTGTGTTCGAAGTTAAATTTGAGTTCTCTATTTGTAGAATTCACCTGAACCGTACCAAACTGCAAGTAATGTTGATTTTGCAACCATTCGAATTCTAAACGTTAAAGGAATTTTAGAAGTGCAAAAATGTATTTATCTATACAAAGATAATATAAGATAATATAATACAAATCTATACAAAGATAATTTTGTCTGATGAGTTCTTCGCACATACAATTACTTTTTTAAAGTTTTATCGCATTTAAAGTTTTAACACAAGCGCAGTGACCGTCTAAAATTCTTCTTTCATTCCAAAATTCATCCGTTGATATTGTCAAGCCTTTTCTTTCCATCGCCTTTTATGACACGTACGAGAAGAAAGGGGTGGCATATTCTTATTCGGTCCCAGCACGAAGAAAAGTAAGAAAGAATAGGTCTACTGCTTTTTTTCAGTGATTTCATAGTATCCGAAGATGGGTAACGAAGACTACTTCGAAAAAAAAAGTATTAGCAACTTTATACATTGATACGTTATTTTATTTTCCAAGGACATTAACTATCATTTCTAACATTTTACGGCGTAATGGACGACGTTCATTTCCTCTTCGTTGGTGACTAATTAATCAAACATTATTCTTCATCATTATCATCATAACGGTGTCTAAAATTCCACTGCAGGATATTTGCCACGATTGGTAAGAAGATTTGCGCCTTAAACGCTGCTTTTTTATAGCAAAGGGAGGCAAACGAGCAGGTGGCTCACGTGATGGTAAATGAATACCGCCGCCCATGAACACCCGCAATACCCGAGGCATAGCAGATGCGTTGCCTACCTTAGAGCGCCCCCCCCCCCACGGGAATTGGGGGAGGGGGGTATGTGGGCCACCAGTTACCTGCACTCACCAGACGAAACGCAGAAGTTTGTTAGACTTCTACTTCACACCGGTATTCTGTAAGGTCGTAGTACTTCCCCGGTCGAGCCGGCCCATTCATGCAACAACAAAAGCTGATGCGTGGCTCTACCACTGTTAAAAGCTTTTAGCTTTCCGTCATCGGTAATAAATAGCGTTTATGATTCAAAAGTTTTGAATAACTTTACTCCTTAAATTTAATATATAAATATTATTTATATAATTTATATTTTCTGTAATCTTGAAAACGAATTACTATAAAACTTACATAGAAAAGATTGAGCATTTTACGTGTAGAAAACTGAATTTGTTTGTATTTAGAAATTTCACCCGCAAGCGGAACCTTTGAAACATTGATTAATATTAATGATTTCCTTTGGGAACTAATTTGAGAGTGGATAATGGATCTTTTATACTCGATAAAAGTAATTTGTTGCGACCCTTAGGAACCAACCAATTAGAAAACGAAACATGGAATAGCAGAATGTTTCATTTAACCGCAAAGTGTCTAAACTCATTAATTAAGCTTAATATGAAATGATTGAAAATAAGTTGTTAATGAATAAACATAGTATTAATTTAAATTCAGAGAGTAAATTACGTATTTTATTAAGATTTATTAAGTAATAAAAGTACGAGCGTCAATTGCGACTCAGCAATGCTGGGGTGGCGATTATAGCAAATGAACACTTTGGGGCAGGCTTTTTAAAAATAAGAATATACTTTCTTTTCTGCCTATAGGTGTGAAACTTCTAAAATTCTGACAATGTGTAATCAAAATATGGCTAAGAAGACTAAGCTAAGTATTTATCATACTATCACTAAAAACCTAGTCTAATAAAAATAATAAAATGTTCACTGTAGCACTATTACTAGATAGTTGTACAGATCAAAGTTCGAGAAAAGTTACGGACTGTGTTCGAAGTTAAATTTGAGTTCTCTATTTGTAGAATTCACCTGAACCGTACCAAACTGCAAGTAATGTTGATTTTGCAACCATTCGAATTCTAAACGTTAAAGGAATTTTAGAAGTGCAAAATGTATTTATCTATACAAAGATAATATAATACAAATCTATACAAAGATAATATAAGATAATATAATACAAATCTATACAAAGATAATATAAGATAATATAATACAAATCTATACAAAGATAATATAAGATAATATAATACAAATCTATACAAAGATAATATAATACAAATCTATACAAAGATAATATAAGATAATATAATACAAATCTATACAAAGATAATATAAGATAATATAATACAAATCTATACAAAGATAATATAAGATAATATAATACAAATCTATACAAAGATAATATAAGATAATATAATACAAATCTATACAAAGATAATTTTGTCTGATGAGTTCTTCGCACATACAATTACTTTTTTAAAGTTTTATCGCATTTAAAGTTTTAACACAAGCGCAGTGACCGTCTAAAATTCTTCTTTCATTCCAAAATTCATCCGTTGATATTGTCAAGCCTTTTCTTTCCATCGCCTTTTATGACACGTACGAGAAGAAAGGGGTGGCATATTCTTATTCGGTCCCAGCACGAAGAAAAGTAAGAAAGAATAGGTCTACTGCTTTTTTTCAGTGATTTCATAGTATCCGAAGATGGGTAACGAAGACTACTTCGAAAAAAAAAGTATTAGCAACTTTATACATTGATACGTTATTTTATTTTCCAAGGACATTAACTATCATTTCTAACATTTTACGGCGTAATGGACGACGTTCATTTCCTCTTCGTTGGTGACTAATTAATCAAACATTATTCTTCATCATTATCATCATAACGGTGTCTAAAATTCCACTGCAGGATATTTGCCACGATTGGTAAGAAGATTTGCGCCTTAAACGCTGCTTTTTTATAGCAAAGGGAGGCAAACGAGCAGGTGGCTCACGTGATGGTAAATGAATACCGCCGCCCATGAACACCCGCAATACCCGAGGCATAGCAGATGCGTTGCCTACCTTAGAAGCGCCCACGGGAATTGGGGGAGGGGGGTATGTGGGCCACCAGTTACCTGCACTCACCAGACGAAACGCAGAAGTTTGTTAGACTTCTACTTCACACCGGTATTCTGTAAGGTCGTAGTACTTCCCCGGTCGAGCCGGCCCATTCATGCAACAACAAAAGCTGATGCGTGGCTCTACCACTGTTAAAAGCTTTTAGCTTTCCGTCATCGGTAATAAATAGCGTTTATGATTCAAAAGTTTTGAATAACTTTACTCCTTAAATTTAATATATAAATATTATTTATATAATTTATATTTTCTGTAATCTTGAAAACGAATTACTATAAAACTTACATAGAAAAGATTGAGCATTTTACGTGTAGAAAACTGAATTTGTTTGTATTTAGAAATTTCACCCGCAAGCGGAACCTTTGAAACATTGATTAATATTAATGATTTCCTTTGGGAACTAATTTGAGAGTGGATAATGGATCTTTTATACTCGATGAAAAAGTAATTTGTTGCGACCCTTAGGAACCAACCAATTAGAAAACGAAACATGGAATAGCAGAATGTTTTCATTTAACCGCAAAGTGTCTAAACTCATTAATTAAGCTTAATATGAAATGATTGAAAATAAGTTGTTAATGAATAAACATAGTATTAATTTAAATTCAGAGAGTAAATTACGTATTTTATTAAGATTTATTAAGTAATAAAAGTACGAGCGTCAATTGCGACTCAGCAATGCTGGGGTGGCGATTATAGCAAATGAACACTTTGGGGCAGGCTTTTAAAAAATAAGAATATACTTTCTTTTCTGCCTATAGGTGTGAAACTTCTAAGAATTCTGACAATGTGTAATCAAAATATGGCTAAGAAGACTAAGCTAAGTATTTATCATACTATCACTAAAAAACCTAGTCTAATAAAAATATTAAAAAAATCTTAACGCCATTCTCAACTCAAGGGTAGACAGAAGTCTAGACAATTAAGTTTGTTTCGACTCACTTCCATGGAAGATATTTTTGGGACTACGTGACAGGTGATGAGCCCGTCGCCGTCTTAATGTCCAAGCCAGCGATATAATTCGTACATAAGTTTTTCTCTGATATTTTAGTCTGATGTGAACTACACTGATCTGATATAAACTATTTACAAATGGTGTAAAAACAAAGGCACAGCTGAACTTTACAGGACCTGAGTGTAGTTTCTACTAGAATAAGGTGACAAATTTTTATAAATACATCCATAAGTTATAATAAATAAAGTTATCCAAATTTTAAATAGAAGGATTACTTACATCATATTAAACATTATAACAAATTTGATTAAGAATTCTTTTTGAAATTCTCAGTAACATTTTTCATAAATATAATCACATTTTAAATACAACTGAACTCGTAAGCACTTTATATAATAGTTAGTTACTTGAAGTGTTTCATTAAAATGTAAATTGCTTGGTGCTCTTCTCCTAATGCAATATATGTATATGTTTATTTATTCAATTACATAGCTCCTTTTAGCTTATTTTTCAATACATTTTACACATATATGATTAAAGTAATGTCTGTTAATAGTAGAAGTTATAATTTTTAGATAAATGATATATGTCTAATATTAATTTATCCGACATATTGTACAGGTCCTCAAAAGTCCTACAATATACACAATGTATGTAAAATTATTTTAAAATTTCGGATAGAAACTTTAATATATTAATACTTTATATTTACATATAAGCACGTATAATATTAAAACTGCCAGACGATTAATTTTGTTAAGAATATGATTTTGTGGCTCTCTTTATATAACTGGCTGTTATAACTGATGTAGCAATATATTTTTTTACTCTTCGTTGTCTCTGCAAAACTTTTTATTAGCTGTCATGTTATTTTATAATTTGCAATTATCTTGTGGAACATAGTATATTAACAATGATTTAGTTTAAATAATATGAAATAAATAATAAAAGATAACTAGACAATTAATTCATTACCATATTTTGTACAAACTTCATTTAAGCCTTTTCGTTTCATGAGAATAAAAAAATATGAATACCGTGATATTTTAATTAGATATTTACACGCAATGCTAATCATTAAAACATTGATGAATATTAATGGTTTTCTTTGGGGAATAATTTCAGTTCATAATGGATCTATTGTATTCGATGAAAAAGTAATTTGTAGCGGCTACTACGAACCAAGCAATTAGAAAATGAAAAATGAATCGCTCAGTACTTTAAATATGAAATATGTTTCGTAACACTCATAATATATAATAAGTCATGCTTCGCAGATTTTCTTGTTTGAGTGAATGGAATAATGTAGTTTCAACATGAAATATGTACTACATAATATTCGTGCTAATTATTTATTGTTTCACATTCAGTTATATCTTTTTGCGGTTACGTATATGAAAACGATAAACGCGGAACCCTTTTGCCACCATATACATGTTTGTGAAGCTGGCTATATCAAGTTAATTTCTTCTTTACTGGACTATAAAAGATATGGTGTGAGAGTACATAGTTTGATACTTACAGACGAATTGCGATTGTACTTAAAAATTATTGTTGTGTATTTGGTGGAAAAACTAAAACAAAAAATTTAATCTTTCCTAATCTACAGAACATTTTACATGGAAGTTAAACTATCATGTGATAGATTTTTCCAACTTGCTTTAGGTTAAAGGTAAAGTCTCCTTTTCTGAATTGTCAATTAAAAGCTTTATTATTTCTTTACTGACGCAAAAAAGAAATAACGTAATATCTGATTTATTAAAAAAAAATGTTTCCGTTATAAAAGATACAAATGGTTAACTTCAGAACTAAAACCGATGACCTAGTGATAGAGATCGATGATGCTTATCCCATTGGACCGTGTTTCGAACTCCTTCCTAGAGTCGTACATCAATCTTTCGATTTATTTCATGTCCTTTTCAACTTTGCTTTTTTTATATTAAAGCGTAATATTTAGTATAACCATATATTTCATCGCTCTGCTACGAGTGGGGAGAGAAAAGGTAAGGAAAGATCTAAAACCATAAGATCTAGAGACTTGAAGTTTTCGTAACTAAATAAAATATTTTTCTCGCTTTGTATGAAGTGGTGGAGTGGGTGGAGGTACAAGTATTTCTAGTATTACATAAACGGCAAAACCAAAAAAAAAAGATTTAATTTTAAATAAACCGTATCCAGAAACCTAGTTATCAACAAGAGCAGAAAAATTATGGGACCTTAATACTTATCTGATTAAAATGAACCAAGGATATTCAGTGGATTCTATAATTTTGTTACATCTGTTATTTCATTCATACATCACGTAAATATGACAGTTTGCTAAAAAATTTCAATAAATATAAAAACAAAGCGTTAAAAATTTCAATAAATATAAATTAATAAAAGAGTGAATAAAAAATATTTTACTTTAAAAAAGCGTGGGGTGCTTTTTAAGGTGTTATTAAAATGATAATCACTCTACTCATATCTGTCAATGAAATGTTTATAAGTATTGACACCATGCACGCTTTTTTCAAAACAAAATATTTTTTTATTTCGTTTATTTTTAGTTCGGTTTTCTATAAAAAGCGTGTTTTTGAGTTTTTTATAACTAATATTTATTTTTTACTTTTTAGTTTTTTATCAAATTAGTGTATTGTCATCGGTCCTCGATAAATCTACAAAGTTTGAACGAAATCTGGCCTTTTAAAGTGGGTCAAAATCGGGCCCAAAGAAGTCGGTTACAAACATACATACGAGTACATACAAGTGAAGCTAATATAAAGCGTGTAAAAAAACAAAACGAGCCGTGGGAAGATTGTCGAAGACCTTGGCAATGACACGAGACCATAGCCTAGCTTGCTGTTTTTAACGATTTTAAAAAAAAACAACTTTGTATTAGCATCCCGACGATATGATCTTTAATTTTAATTTACTTTCAGACGGTGTAAAATTGTGATAATAAACTTTACTGGTAGATTCCTGCGATACAGGCTTTGCCTAGCGTAGGTTCTTTTGATAATGCTATCACTTTAAATAAATTATTAAATAAATACTATTATTTATTTATTTTATTTATCTTCACGCACAATCCCTGACGGGGTAGCCAGAGAGAACAGATCGCCAAGTGTCACGATCCCTACATACTTCTTTCGCTTCTTTCAGATTCATCATCTTCTTCATGCATGCACGTCTAGGTATCCGAGTACTCTTGACCCTCCCCTCTTCGAGCAATTTGCTCACATGGTCTTCGAAAGGTAGTCTCGGTCTACCTCGATACCTTTTAATATTAACTTTCGCGCTATGTGTTTTCTTCACCATTCGGTCTTCACTCATTCGCTCAACGTGCGCAAACCATCGCAGAACGCCCTAATCCATTTTTGGTACCAACACTGCGTTATGTATTGCAAGGCATGCACTTTTCACAACGCCTTGCATTTTGATTAACGCAGTCAGGGCACCATTGTCTTTGTTTTCGGCAGCAACACGCCTGTCCACATCTAAGTCACATCTTCCATCCCGGCTAAACGCACTCCCCAAGTATACAATTTCATTCACCTGTTCTAGACATTCCTGATTTACTCAAATTTCGCACTTCGTTCTTTCTTCGTCCCTTTCAAATACCAGAACCTTAGTTTTATTAGCATTCAAACGGAGACCATTAATTTCAATTCTTCTTTCATACACGTGACTAATGCCTGCAGTTCTGCCTCTGATGGTGCAATAAGCACTGCATCATCAGCATATAGCAGACAATTTACTTTTATGTCACCCAATTTCACACCCAAACAGCTATCTTTCAGCTTCTGTAAACAGCTGTCGAGATACAGTATAAACAGCCAGGAAGACATGACACAACCCTGTTTTACGCCCGTTTGGACGCTAAACATGGGTGATCCCGCACACAGGCTTTACAGTCACAGTAAAGTGACTGCACAGCCTTTAGCAATCGATCATCCACACCTTACCCCGGCAACAGTTCCCACATTTTCTCCCTCCAACCTTATCAAATGCTTTCTCAAGATCCACAAAAGCACAGAAAATCTTCTGGTTAGCAGCCAGGAGCTTCTCCGTGTTCATGCGGAGAGAAAACATTTGATCCGTGCAGTTCCAGGTCTAAATCCGCATTGTGCCTCCCATAGAAATCTTTCCGATTTATCTTGCACCCTACGTGTCAAAACCTTCGAGTAAACTTTACTTGCTAAACTGGTCAAACTGATCGCCCGATAGCACCCGCAGTCATAATGTGAACCTTTACCTTTATATAAAGGCACAATGACCGCAGATCGCCAATCATCTGGAACAGCCCCTGTTCGCCAGCACAAATTGCACAGCAGATGAAAGCTGTCCCAGACGCGTGGCCCACCATACTTGACCATTTCAGCAGTAACTCTGTCTAGTCCCGCAGCTTTACCACATTTCAAACTTCTAATCCCACCTTCAATCTCTTTCATACTGATGACCTCAGTGTCATCGAGGTCCGAGTCTGGCGTACCAGTCACGGCGTCACCCCCGGATCCCTCACTAAGATCATCACACGCATACATATAAAAAAATAAATACAGGGGTAGACAGAGGTCAAGTCTAGACAATTAAGTCCCTTTGACCCACCTTCCACCGAAGACATTTTCGGGACAACGTGACAGGTGGTGAGCCCGTCGCCATCTTTATGTCCAAGCCAACGATGTAATTCATTTTTTGAAAAACCCATTGGTACGAGCCTGCCACCTGGGGATTGAACTCGGGTTTCTCGACTCGAAATTCCGACCACCCAACCACTCGGCTATCGTGACTAATTACACATACATCCATACATAAAACACGCATACATCTCTCTATAAAATTCGCTCCATCGCTGCATGGCGTCCGATTTTTCTGAGAGGACGTCATTGGTTCCCGAAAGCACTTTATTCATTCTTAAGGCTGTCGCACCACTCCGGGTCCTTCCAACCTCTTTCCAGAAGAGTTTGGAGTTCTCCTTGAAGTTGTGCGACAACCTTTCGTCCGCTTCCATTCTACTCCTTTCACGCACTTCCTCAATCAATGCTTTCGTGTGAACTTTCTGGAGCTTATATCTTTCTTTCCTCTTCTCTCTCATATCCTTATCATTACTAGAGGCCAAGTAGTCTAACCATGCTTTCTTCTTCTTATTTACAGCTTCTTTCACTTCGTTATTCCACCATGCATCACCCTTTTTACTACTACCTCTTTTCACAGTTCCACACACGTCTTCCGCTGTATTAACCATTCCATTTCTAAGGCTCTGCCATATTTCTTCCACACATTCTTTCCTGACATCGATGCCGTCCAGCTTTTCGGCTACCCTTGCTTGATATTTATCCCTAGTGTCCGCTTCCTGAAGCTTCCAGCTTAGGACGCTACGGACCGACTGCGGTTCTGGTATCTCCGTCCGGTGGCGCGATATTCAGTCATAACATCGACCAACCGAGACGACAGCAGCACCCCCACTCCCTGGCAGGCGCTCTCGCTCTCCAGGACTCCGGACCATAGAGCTAACGCCCCGCCAGGGAGCTCTTCAGTACCGCTGCCCTTCCGCTTGGTCTCCGACAAACACACGACATCTAATTCTCTTTCTTTCATTATTTCAATTAACTCATTCTTCTTATCTCTCATGCCTCCTCTAACATTCCACGTGCCAACTCTGCACTCCGTCCTCCACCTAAATAAATAAATAGAATTAAATCTTGTACCGAATATAGTAAACTATTTCAAACTAACTAAGAAGTTATACGAGAACGTTGTCTAATATAAACTACTAACAGAAACAATGAACAGCGAGTTTATAATATAACAGTACAATAGCGAATACCGAATAGTGACAATTCAACAGAGTATTAATATGCATCGAGAGTAAACTATCGTCCGCGTCGCAGATACTACTGCAAACATTACTGGCTAATTCACTTCTAGTATAATCTACTCCACACAATGTACCTTACATGCATGTTAACTAAACTTCATTTGAATTTTTCATTTATATTTTAAAAGCGACTTAGTAGTGGCAGTATTTAATGCTTTGTCAGTTATCTTAGTTCTGCTACTAATATCTTGGTTGAAGATTCTATTGCGCAAAGACACGTCAAGAATTCCTTCGTCTTATGTGTTAAAAATTATGTACATTTATAGGAACAGTATCACATATATTGCGCTGATTTCGAAATAAGTAGCTTCAGTTATGTTATGGACTCAGAAACAGCAAAGGCACCACTGACACCCGGACCCGAAAAAATGTAGAAAAGGTGTTTCCTACATTGATCCGGGAATCAAAACCCTACACCTCCGAGCTGGTGGCACCATAAACCTTGTGTATATACCGTGTTATAAACCGGTGTGTACGCCACGAGTCCACGGAGGTCACCTAATTTACCTATAGATCGTTGAAACTATCCGATACAGCCATCAATACGGTAATCACTGCATTTGGATCCCCTTAATTTTCATATTCTTCTATGAACATTTATTCTAATTTTGCTTTGTTCCTAAAACCTGGAGGTAACAAAGTACGAAATAGGTGTTTTAAAATTCAATCCACGTCATGTTTTCAAATAACTGTGTGGGTAGCTAACATTTTGTCAGTGGTTGTGCCGTCCATTTTAATTTGGCGGAGGGTGACAACAGTTTTAAACATAGCTTCAAACTCATCTCTTCACCAGAATTTGGTTTGAAATTCTATTACACCTTTTTTCTACATCCATGGTAATTTTTTAATAAATATAAAAAGAAGGTTATTAAATTAAAGAGAATAAATGTTTTAAAAATTTCAACTGTGTCAGTTGAAGCAGGTTACGAACCCGCGACCTCTACCGAACCGTGACAACGTTCTTACCTCACTTGCAAAGGGGACAATAGATAGTGCCGATGCCAAAAACAAAGCATAAATAAGGAATATTAACTAATAGAGTTCTCGACTTCAGTGACAGGCTTCTCTCAGTTTACTTGCAGGTGTCGCCTTCGTGATTTTATACATAAATAAATATATATCTTATAGCAATTCCCAATACAGGGGTAGACAGAGGTCAAGTCTAGACAATTAAGTCCCTTTGATCCACCGAAGATATTTTCGGGACAACGTGAAAGGTGGTGAGCCCGTCGCCGTCTTTATGTTCAAGCCAACGATGAAACTCGTACATAAGTTTTCGAAAAACTGATTGGTACTGCCACCTGGGCATCGAACTCGGGTCTCTCGACTCGAAATTCCGATCACCCAACAACTCGGCTATCGTCACTTATGATTTTATACATCTTTAATAAAGAGTCAACAAAACATGACAACACTTACATAAATGTACACCGATTTGTTATAGCAAATAAGTCCATATCATTTAATCGATTACACTGATTTCGATGAAACTTTACTGTTTGTCTTGTTCACTAAGTAACTAAAGCTTAAACAAAATTTCGTTCTCTTGCAATATTAATAGTTAATGTTTTAATAAACTTCATTGCAATATAAGGAATTGAAGCTGGTATGCTGTTAATACAGCGCACTTTGTTTTGTGGTTGGTAAACTATCGGTATGTGAGGCGAATTCCAATAGCATGGGTGAATAGTGGCTGTGCGACTGCATAGTATGCATTAATATGCATCAAGTGCAAACAATCGTTTGCCGATCGTGGCTCAAACTACAAACATTGTGGGTCCCATTGTTTTCGTTTGTTTGTAAAATGATAATAAAAACTGGTTATTCCGTTTTGATGCACACTAAGCAGTTATCGATAATGAAATACTTACGATGGCACTTGGTTATCATTGTGGCGACATCTATGTCTCCACATTGGAAGCTCGCTAGAGGCGGATTCAGGAAACACATCGACGGCCAACATCGCGCTATCGAAGTTCGCACGATTAAATGCATATATACGATTACCGATAGCGCACACTGTGGAGGAGACGTCCTCCCCAGGTCACGATCACACGACCTGGCTGGTTTTCCTGCAGCACATCATCCGCTACACTGGTGACCCCAACGTGATCTCACCGCCAACCGACGGTGACCACTGAAAATCAACACAGCGAGCCTCTCCAACAACATCGTCGACGTCATAAACGCAGTCACAGCACCGGACTACTGTCGGCACAACGCGTGCTTCCTAGTCCTGTCAGCCACTGAGGATCATCAAAGATGGGCCCCCTTCTCCTTAGGCTGACACTGCGCCATCGGCATTGTGAACATACATCTCGACTCACCGTAGATCTGGTCACAGCCTCTCACCGCAACGCCAGATTGCTCAACGTCAAGCTCTCCGCACTTCTGACCTCCAGTCTCAGCAGGGGAGTGATCTGGCGACATCTATGTCTCTAGGTGTAAGGTATAGCGTGGCGTGGCATGACGATTATGGTTAACCCTCACTTACGTGAGAGGTCTTTATCCTATTCTGGATTTTGAAAGACTGTATGGACGATGATGAACTGTTAGTCCGATTTAAATAGAACGAATTTAATAGAATAGAGCCCACTCTATTTAAAAACCTTAAAAAGCACAACGCTGATTACTTAAACTTTGTAAGTTAAAGTAAATATACAAAATTAAACATCAAATGAACCAGATTGGGAACTTTAGTATTTTCTATGAATCAAAAATTATATCCATTAAAGTAAAAATTCATTAGCATGAATAATTCATAAAATATGCTCGAAACTGAAACTATTCATGTGTGCATTTTTGCCTCAAATCATGCAAACCGTGTGAAGTAAGTTTTAATACAAACGATAGTATTGTGTTTCCAACTTTCCGGATTTCAACTATACAATATTTTCTGGAGTCTTGCCAACCAAGTTAATGTTACGTCAATTATGATGTATCAAAGACATGTGGAAAACTGAAAAACCTTAAATTTATTCTTGGGAATATTATATAAATATAATGTGGGCGTAGTAATTTACCAAAATTTACTTCCTGTGGGTGTCGTAACAGGCGAGTAAAGGAAAATCATTTTAAATGTAAATGTTACCGATGGATAACGGAATGATCATTTTTAGAAAAAGATCAAAATTAGAAGACCGGTGACGGGTAGCAGCATCTAAGGAGTGAGGTATCGGACACCGCGATTGTCAATTCGCTTGTTAAATTGGCAGTTGCATTTCATAGTGGCAATTTCTCTTCACGATTAAAGCATCAGTACTTTGGTGTCTAAAAACCTTAATTGTTTCTAAACCACTAACACTGAACACGCACTGCCACGTGCTCTGTTCTATATTTTTTTCTGGAAATGCGTTTGTATTTTAAAGCTGAGTGCGTGAGAATTGGTCATAGACCGCCCATAAAAGTTATCGTAGTGTGTCTATCACCGACGTGGTGTAAATAATTTTTTTTTTTACAAAAACGAAGTAAACAATAATTAACTCCAAATATACTTGAAGTAATTAAATTATTGAATATTATTAATTCAATAAAAATATCGTAAGGTTTCTTTATAGGCAATTTTGTAAATTAAAAAATAAATCTTATACCACCTCTTAAGTAAGTCTCTTGAACAGGCCCGTTCTTAAGCTCAAATCAAATTCGGCCATCAATCGCATTAGCGGTGACAGGTTGCTTTTATCGAAATCCCAAAGCCGGCTTAATCTCGAAGAAATGATAGTCTCTTGAGATTTTTGGAGGTGGAAAATTTTATCAAAGTTCTACATTAAGGTTTTTAGTCAGGGTGAAAATCCGAATCACTTATCAATCAAATAGGCAAATAAGACAAGTTTGTGTTTTATAAGTCTTCTTCAGTCAAAAATTTAGACATTGAGTAAAAATATTCCACTTATTTAGCTATACAATAACTATTCGCGTACATATTTTGATAAATATTTAGACGTATAAAAAAATCACGAAGTTAACATTCTTTGTTTTGAAGGTAAAATCTTAATTTTTTTATAAAGCATCTCGCACATTCTACGATATTACAGTTATGTTACGATACAGAATTGTCAAAATGTAGCAGTTTCAAAGCAAGAGGTCAAAAACATTTTTCATTAGTATATATCATAATAAATAATTAGTAATTATTGCACTAAGTATAAATATTTAGTGCCCGTTGCTATAGAAAACATAATACCATCGAAAAGTCATAGCTTAATACTAAGGATGTTAAAGATAAAGCGATATCATTTTTGAGGCCCCATTCCCGAGAATAAGCGCGGGTGACGGCGTGGGTTCCATTTTGTGGATATGCTATGGCCCAAATATGTTTTTGTACTTTTTCCAGAATTTTAATATTTGCAATATGTGTATACTGAATTATATTTAGATATTAAATATATGAAAAATATATCTTCATGCCATTACCAATACTGGGGTTGACAAAGGTCTAGACAATTAAGTCCTTTCAAACAACCTTCCTTGATATAAATCGTACTTAATCTTTTAAAAAAACTCTATCGAACACATCCCGAGTTGACTCGAATTCCGATCACCCATTCTCTCGGCTATAAGAAAGTAAGGTAAGAAATATATGGGACATTGAAAAAAGAGCATCGCCATGTCTCAGTGAAGATCGCGGGTTCGGTTTCCATCTGTTTTAATTGATATTATTAACTTCTCATTTATTTTATTACAAAATGCATAGTATGCCTAACATGATATGAAAATAAAAAAAAAACACGATTTTTTTATGTTTGATCAAATTCCTAACACCAGATAGTACACCCTTTACCACCTTTAAATTTATGTACATACGTTTTATGTTTGTGTATTAAATTTGTGTGTATATGCATATCCTTACGGGGTAATCAGGGAAAATACATTGGCATACGTTTTCTTCATACATGCACGTTGGATTAGATAATCCAACGTGCATGTATGAAGAAAACGTATAAGTATGAGTATTTTAGAGTGCATGTATGAGTATTTTAGACTGTAATTTTTAAACAATTTACTCTTCTTCGATAGAGAAGGATAAGGTAGGCTCCTGCCTCTAGCCTCTCTTCCTCTACTCACGTCTCGACCAACATCGATTTTTTTTATTTTTACATTCGCACTGTATGTGTCTTCTTCATTCATTCATTCGTAAGACTTGTCCAAGCTATTGTAGCTCATCCTTAACCATTGATAATATTTTTTTGACGTGCCATATAATAGACCCTACATTTATTAACAATAATTACTTTATCTCCCCTCTCTTAGATTTTAAATTATATTTTAAATTTGTGTATTACTATTGACGTCGCAGGTTCGGGCCCCGCCATTCGACTATTGACGTAAACCAACTCCAGACACAAGCATTGCAGCTTAATTCGAGTGGTTAATAGGAATTCTAGTAATGTTAGTCGGCATTGCTAGTATTCTTTAAAAAAAATGATTAACTGAATGGTTGGGCAATTAGAATTCTAGTTAAGATACCCGAGTTCGATCCCCAGGACTCGTCCAGTGGATTTTTTTCAGAAACTTATGTACGATTTATATCGTTGGGTTGGACATAAAATCGGCAACAGGCTCACCACTTGTCACGTTATCCCAAAAAATATCTTAGGGGGAGGTGGGTTGAATGAACTTAATTGTCTAAACCTCGGTCTACCCATATATTGGGAATAGCGTGAAGATATTAAATATTTTTAAATATTACATTTTTAGATTAAAAACCACGCTACAATCACGAAATTTGTGCGTTAATAACGACGCAGGTCACAAATATATGCGAAACAGTAGATTTGTTTTATGATTCACAAATAGTCTCAGGGGGCAAAACATCAACTAATGGAACGTCAATAACTCCGAATAAACCGCGCTATCCTCTGTCATATCATCCGCGTATATTGTCGTCGTATTTCATCCGCCATTTGCAATACTACTCTTGCACAGGCCATTATTGTTACTATGTAATAATACACCGTATTAGCTTTCACTAACGTATGTTTACTGTTGTAACCATGCAGTGTATTTTTTTGTTTTCTACGTTTCTTATTTTAATTGTTTCAATATTCTTATGAAAAAGTGGTTGGAAAATTTTTAACGTATCTGAGAATAGAATTATTCTGTTTGTTTTTAGTATTTAAGAATTTATTTTATAGTAACAATATGTATATTTTATGGAAAAAATCCTCAATCAATACCTAATGACTTAACCTACCTATTAATAGGTTTAAGAGATTTATTAAAGTAAAACTTTATGAGAAGGATACGGACGTGTGATATCGGCATAATAATATTCCGCCCCTTACCGTAGGTGTTGTAAGAGGCAACACATTTATAGACAAAACATTTATAGACTGATGACGGGCAGCAAAGTCTAAGGTCTACATCCAAAACTGGAGAACGCGCCGCACGCACGCTGCTCGTGCGTGCATTTTATGTACGCATGGCGTTCTTACGGCGCACCAACGGCGAGCAAGCCTTCCTCCCACCCGCGCACCCGCTCAGTTTGTTTATTATTGTCAAAGGCTGAATATGTATCATCATGAAGGGGAAAGCTGAAAATTGTTTGAAAATTTACGCAATTCCCAATACAGGGGTAGACAGAGGTCTAGTCTAGACAATTAAGTCCCTTTGATCCACCTTCCACCGAAGAAATTTTCGGGACAACGTGACAGGTGGAGAGCCCATCGACGTCTTCATGTCCAAGCAAACGATATCATTCGTACATAAGTTTTTTGAAAAACCCATAGGTACGAGCCTGCCACCTGGGGATCGAACTCGGGTCTCTTGACTCAAAATTCCGACCACCCAACCACTCGGCTATCGTGACTTGAAAATTTACAACTAAGATATTTGAGGTATAACAAGTAAGACATTTAAAAGCAACGTATAAAAGCTTGCACGCAAGCTGCACGCGTGCGGCGCGCGCACTGTGCAGGCCGAGTCTGAGTTGTACTAAAGAGCCGCACCAAAAAACTGTAGTAACTCGTGAGCAGCATGACAGTGCATTTGTGGCGGTCTCGCCAGATTTGAACGCACCCTAAGGTGCGAGGTATCTGATATTCCGATCACCAATACGCCTAACAAGCGTGGCGATTACGGCAAATCGTTCCTAATGGGAAAGACCTATGTCCAGCAATGGACTTCTACATGGCGTTATGTATGTGTTAGTAATACTTTGTATATGTTAGTAATACTTTTTCTTTTTACTAAAAACTATCCAGTCAACATAGTCGATACAAGCAAATCATGTTGTTCCATGCAAATGCCGTCACGCTTTTTCTACTATTTGTAAACGCAGGATGGTACGAATTTGAAATTTATGTACCGTAGCTTCCAGTAGCTTCATACTACGATTTTATTGAATGCCCTACGACATAAATTGAATGTATATTTGTGAGAACTGATAAAATGTGGACATACAATACCTAGTAGTAAGAATTCAAACTTATTACTTAAATTGATAATGTTTTACACTAAGCCCGTTACTTATATATTTGTAATAAACGTGCATTGATGAAGCGGGCTTTCAAATCAAATCAAATGATTCCGCATCGTATGTGCATTAATATATATTCCTGAATATCTGAGAGTCACGATAGCCAAGTGGTTGGGTGGTCGGAATTTCGAGTCAAGAGTCCCGAGTTTGATCCTCAAGTGGCCGTACCAATGGGTTTTTCTAAAAACTTATGTACAAATTGTATTGTTGGCTTGGACATAAAGATGGTGACGGGCTCACCACCTGCCACGTTGTCCTGAAAATATCTTTATATAAAGGTAAAGGTTCACATTATGACTGCGGGTGCTATCGGGCGATCAGCTTGACCAGTTTAGCAAGTAAAGTTTACTCGAAGGTTTTGACACGTAGGATGCAAGATAAATCGGAAAGATTTCTATGGGAGGCACAATGCGGATTTAGAACTGGAAGAGGATGCACGGATCAAATGTTTTCTCTCCGCATGATCACGGAGAAGCTTCTGGCTGCTAACCAGAAGATTTTCTGTGCTTTTGTGGATTTTGAGAAAGCATTTGATAAGGTTGTGAGGAAGAAAATGTGGGAACTGTTGCCGGGGTATGGTGTGGATGGTCGATTGCTAAGGGCTGTGCAGTCACTTTACTGTGACTGTAAAGCCTGTGTGCGGGTAGGGCATTACCTGTCACCCATGTTTAGCGTCCAAACGGGCGTAAAACAGGGTTGTGTTATGTCTTCCTGGCTGTTTATACTGTATCTCGACAGCTGTTTACAGAAGCTGAAAGATAGCTGTTTGGGTGTGAAATTGGGTGACATAAAAGTAAATTGTCTGCTATATGCTGATGATGCAGTGCTTATTGCACCATCAGAGGCAGAACTGCAGGCATTAGTCACGTGTATGAAAGAAGAATTGAAATTAATCGTCTCCGTTTGAATGCTAATAAAACTAAGGTTCTGGTATTTGAAAGGGACGAAGAAAGAACGAAGTGCGAAATTTGAGTAAATCAGGAATGTCTAGAACAGGTGAATGAAATTGTACACTTGGGGAGTGCGTTTAGCCGGGATGGAAGATGTGATTAAGATGTGGACAGGCGTGTCGCTGCCGGGAACAAAGTCAATGGTGCCCTGACTGCGTTAATCAAAAGGCAAGGCGTTGTGAAAAGTGCACGCCTAGCAATACATAACGCAGTGTTGGTACCGACTTTGTTATATGGCAGCGAAACCTGGGTACGCCAGAAGAAGCATAAAAGCAGGTTGAATGCAGTGGAGATGCGATCTCTTCGTAAAATGTGCGGCCTTACCATGGCCGACCGAAAGCGAAACGAAGAGATTCGCAATATGGCAGGTTTGAAAGATGACCTTGTCTCAAAAATGGATAAGGGCATGCTTCGATGGCTTGGGCACGTTGAGCAAATGAATGAAGACCGAATGGTGTAGAAAATATATAGCGCGAAAGTTAATATTAAAAGGTGTCGAGGTAGACCGAGACTAACTTTCGAAGACCATGTGAGCAAATTGCTCGAAGAGGGGAGGGTCAAGAGTACTCGGACACCTAGATGTGCATGTATGAAGAAGATGATGAATCTGAAAGAAGCGAAAGAAGTATGTAGGGATTGTGACACTTGGCGATCTGTTCTCTCTGGCTACCCCATCAGGGATTGTGCGTGAAGATAAATAATAATAATAATAATCTTTTAACCTTTTATTTTTCAAACCTATATTTGGCAAATGTAATTCGAAAAAAATTAGGATTTCGAGAAACTGCGTAGGATCATATTACTCGTTTGCTAGTGATAATTATTTTTAATAGCTTAATGTAGAAGTGTACGTGGAAAGTCGTGTTCTACATTGAACCGTCTGGGAATCAAATCAGCGACCTCAGACCTGGCATAAAAACCGGTTTGTATGCCATTCGTCTGCGGAGGTCGTAAAAAATGGCTTTTTATAGATACTTTTTATAATTGTGTAATTAATGTTTTTTCTTCTTCCCAAGAAGGAAGGCATATTCCAATTACTTTTGGAAAAGTAAGGTACGAGTTGTATGTTCGGCTTGCACATTAAAACGTTGACAGGCTCACTTTCGGTCTCGGTGTTCCATAAAAACTAAATAGTAAAGACCTCTGACTGTTTCTGTATTAGGGTAGTGAGAAACAGTGTATGTCAAATTATATACGTTTAAATTTTGTACTTAATTTTGTAATAACTAATAAAGTAAATAAATAAATCATTATCACAATCAAATCTATATCAGAGTAAGCATCCAAAGTTTATCATTAAAATCAAAATTGTGTAAGACGATTTATGCCAGATAATGGCTGATTAATGGCATAAATCTATGGCATGAGCTGTTAAATAGAAACACATTGTTTAATTTTCGTATTTCAAAACATTTTATTACAGTTTGATTTCTTAG
Source organism: Sericinus montela (assembly GCA_029286605.1). Lineage (NCBI taxonomy): Eukaryota > Metazoa > Arthropoda > Insecta > Lepidoptera > Papilionidae > Sericinus > Sericinus montela. The sequence continues at coordinate 12,613,000 of JAGSMR010000015.1, forward strand.
CGTTTACTCTGGATATGTTACCGGCATATAATAATTTCGAACAACGACTATTCCGATTACTTATATCGCTTTTATGATCATCATAATATTGTCTACTAATGATCTAATTTCATGAATGATGGTATTGTAGACTACATGATAACGTAAACAGAAAAAAAATTATAAAAGATCAAGTTATTTTGAGTGTGTAATTTGGCGGCCATATCGCTATACAGCTATCTCTTCTAAAAACCAAAGGCGAAAAGAAATAATGCTGCAGACGTAAGGTGGATTCAATTTCATGAACGATAAATCTTTATTAAAGAAACTTTACATTGAGACAAGAAAAATAATAAAGAATATATATTTAATAATAATATATATTATTTATATAAGATATATTTATTAAAGAAGAAAGTCACGATAGCCGAGTGGTTGGGTGGTCGGAATTTCGAGTCAAGAGTCCCGAGTTTGATCCTCAAGTGGCCGTACCAATGAGTTTTTCTAAAAACCTATGTACAAATTATATCATGGACTTGGACATAAAGACGGCGACGGGCTCACCACCTGTCACGTTGTCCCGAAAAATATCTTTGGTGGAAAGTGGGTCGAAGGGACTTAAATATCCAGATTAGACCTCTGTCTACGCCTGTATTGGGAATTGCGTGAAGATACTTTATTTTTTTAATTTATTTTTTATTTCCTAAAGATCTTCGGGGATGGAAACCATTTTCTCGGTCCCGATAAGGTTAAGTGTTAATTACAAGCATACGTCACAATTTTAGGAGCACGTATACACAAACCACATATATTAGATAATTAATATAGAAGATATTAAACAGCATACTTACCATTACCAATTTTAATCATTGACAATACATGCGTAGTAGAAATTTGAGCTATTAAATATAACTATTGTTTTAAGCTTGCCATAATAATACAATATCTAACAATGTTGTATCTTATTCTACACTTGTCATAAAATTATTTTATGTCCTTTTTAAAGACTTACTTCCTTCAATAAACCGTTATGTAAAACAATGTTACAGATATTATTTCATAAAATGAAGACTTTAAAGCATCTTTTCGCACTCTAAATTCAATAAACCATCGTAGCGTGACACTAATGCTTGTTCATTTTAAAATATTGCGCCTCTACCAGTTTCACAGACGTGGAGATTACCTCCGTTACTGAAGAAATTGTATTAGTTGCAATAAAGTAATCTCTGTTTATCTTCTCATGTTTATAAAATTTTTGTGTTATATTTAAAACTAAATGTCTGAATCTAAGCTAAACTAAATTTTTTTTATAATATTCCGACAATTTGTCGGTATAATATTTAAAAAAATAGTTTAATATTTATTCCACGTGACATTGACGAAAATATTATCAATGAACGTAACTTTTTAAACCTTCGTTACAGGCTTTATGAAAAAAAGAATATTAAAATATAAGATGTATATTTATCTCTAAGCATTTACAATATAAGGGCAGTCAAAGATCTAAGACAATTTAGTACTTTGCAGCCACATTTTAACAGATTATTTGGGTAGCTAACGATACAAATCGAAACATAAGGTCCAAGTTTTAAAATAGTGTTTGGTACTTCCTTATGTTGATAATCTGGTAATCAATATATTCAATTTTATTGAAAATTAAGTCGTTTCGATCCACCTTCCACTGAATATATTTTTGGAACAACGAGACTGGTCTCGTTGTCCATCCGTCTTTATGTCCAAGCCAACGATATCAATCTTGGTTTGAGCCTGTCACCTGGGAACGAACTCGGGTCTTTTGACTCGAATTCCGATCACCCAACCACACGGCTATTATGACAGCTAATTTTTTTAAAGCTAAAGGGTTAAAAGCGAGCTAATAGCCCACAATATGGTAAGTATAGGTCATGGACATCTGCAAATAGTATCATACGAAGACGATTTTTTTTATAGCAAAGGGAGGCAAACGAACAGGTGGCTCACGTGATGGTAAATGAATACCGCCGCCCATGAACACCCGCAATACCAGAGGCATAGCTCACTCACCAGACGAAGCGCAGAAGTTTGTTAGACTTCTACTTCACGCCGTTATTCTGTGAGGTCGTGGTACTTCCCCGGTCGAGCCGGCCATGCAACAACAAAAGCTGATGCGTGGCTCTACCATTGTTAAAACTAGCACTATATACTTCTTAGACCACATTGCAATAGCTTTTACACTTTTTGACACGGACGACTGCTAGACAAATTTAATAATATTATGTGTACGAAATTCAAAGTATCGTTTATCTTCTTTGATATTGATGGAGAAATATCTACGTTCCTGTAGAGCTACGTACTGTAAATCCAATAACCATATCGCAGATCTGGTTTATTTGAATTTTGATGTGCTTATGAATATTGTTGCAGTTGCGCGCGTGGAGATTACTTGAAAGTGTATTGGGAAGTGCAAGGACCTGGACCTCCTGGAGCAATTAATGAGCGATCAGCGTGGGCGAGAGAGCTTTGTGGGAGCAGAGCAGATGTACCATCAGCTCTATACTCCCCTGGACAGTCTTTGGTGCTGGAATTCCACACCGGACCAAAGCAGAACAATGCAACTGGCTTCGTAGGCACCTTCAGTTTCATTGATAAACGTAAGTGGTTTTTTTGTATTAATTTAAACATTCTTCATTCATTCATTCTTCAACATGTTCTAAATATTTTCCAGTTGCCAAGGCTTATATTACTATTTTAGCGATAGATATACTTATTGGATGACCTGTGACTTTTCCACTACATATTAACACATTTTCCTGCTTCAATCTCTCTTCAAGCGTTTGTGAAAAAACATTTGCAGCTTTCTCCATTTAAAAAAACCAATAAATGTTTAAGCATCAATAGCTTGGAATGAAATAAAAACAATAAAAAAACCTTTATAAAATAAATACTTCCCGTATTTATTTTATTTTTAAAATTATGAAAGAAAGGTTAAAATAATTTTAACAATTATTTCAGAATATTGAATATACTCTTTATTCGTTAAACTTAATATTTTAAATAAAAAAGGAGAATGAAAGTATCGTTAAAAAGAGAAATTCTTTGGATTATCAGTTTTTACCAATTAATCCTACAATATAATTCCAAATTCAATTTTACGTGTAGAAAGTTAACGATAATATAACGTCAAATTATATAGGAAATCCTCTTACTAAGAATCGGCTTTAAAATAAGTGAAATATTCGCCTAATGGAAGTGTACGTATTTTCACGTGTCAGCGTATGCCTGGTTTTAGCGTATTAACTTTATAGGAAGTGCATAAGCCGATAAAATGTGAATCATAGACGGTCACTGGGAAAACTTTAATCCGAAATTTGATCAGAATGTAGTAAGTTAAGTTCAATGATCAAATAAATTATCTAAAAGTCAACTTTTACGTTTGTTGAATGCGATATTTTTACTTGCAAACTAAAATGTCGCATATATACTAAACAACATAAACAACAACTACGACAATAAGTCACGATAGCCGAGTGGTAGGGTGATCGGAGTCACGAGCTCCGAATTAGATCCCCAAGGCTCATACCAATGGGTTTTTTCAAATCTTACGTACGACTTATATAGTTGGCTGGGACATAAAGGCGACGGCGACGGGCTCACCACCTGTCACGTTGTCCCAAAATTGTCTTCGGTGAAAGGTGAGTCGAAGGGACTTAATTGTTTGAACTAGACCTCTGTCTACCCCTGTATTGGGAATTGCGTGAAGACATTTATTAATTTATTATTTTATTTGTAAAACGATCGAAATTATAACAATATTAAGTATTAATTAAATATCTTCACGTCATTCCCAATACAGAGGTAGACAGAGAGACTTAATTTTTGAAAAACCCATTACGAGCCTGCCACCTTGGGATCGAAATTCCGACCACCCAACCACTCGGCTATCGTGACTTGATCATTTTATAAGATGTCCCAATAATACTATGATACCAGGCTATACTATGAATACTTTAGTACGCGTGGGCATACACCGGGTATGCCCACGCGTAGTAAATCGTGATCGCGATGAAAAAATATTTCATTTAGTACAAAAACTGAAGAAAAATATAAACTGTCACATAAGTATAAATCCATCTATTCAATACCGGATGACTAAAGGTCTATAGGCACTTCAAACCCTATTTCAATAGAGCTTATTTGCGTTAAAGTAGCAAGTATGTCCCTGACTTTTATCTAAACATGATAAAATCATACGAACTACAATTACAAGTTACTTAAAAAAATACCCATGTCTATGAGTCGTCCACATAGAGATCAGTATGAAGCAACATACTCGTATAGACAATTTGAGATAAATGTATTATATTTGTGATTATTGGGGTATAAACTGCTATTGAGTAATGAAATTTGCCAATACCTGATAATACGCCAAATTTTCCAATTACACGCTTAGTCAATTAGAATGATTATATTGGATTAGATAAATCAGTATGTAGTCAATACTTACTGAAAACAACTTCAGTTGTTAACCTGATTAACCCTGTAGAACATGTGAACAACTTAGTGAACCAGTTAAATATCTTTGTACCTGTAATCGTGTTACAATGTCTTTGCATACCTTTCAGCTTTCTCACACAGATGTAGTCTCAAAACTTATTTAGTAACAAATTTTATATGTTATAGCCATTATACTAATACCATTTCGACTATGAAAAGCGGAAATTATACTTTACACTTTTTTTATATTCACGCACATTTTAAATACTGAGGTAAACAGAGGTCTAGACAATTAAGCCTTTTCGTCCCACCTTTCACCGTAACTGGGCTACTATATTGTACATATTTGGCTACTGTATACAAATAGATATAATATATAACTCGGTAGAGGATGCGACATCAACTGATTTTCCGAATTTCTTTGTTATCAATAAAACGTAGTTTACAATTTTTGTATGGGTTTTTTGTGAAATTTTATGGGAACAAACTAAAATTTAAAATAGCGCCATCTAGTGAGCGTTTATTTGTTTTTATGGTCCGTTTTCTTTAGGGTAATGAATTAGGTTAACTTTTCGAAATATATATATACCTAAATTCGCATTGCAACTTTCTTAAATATAGTAACTATTTCGTCTACATTCTATATATAATAATTCCAGTTTTTACTTGTAGCCGTGTATCTATTCGTATGTAACAGAAAATTGGCTCGTAGATTACAAAAAAGAATTATATAACGTAAATATTATATAACAAAATAAAAATTATTATGTTTATTTTATTTTACATACACATAACACACGGTATTTTATAATTAATTCTATAACAAATATATTTATATCGATATTGTGGTAAAATTAATAGGGACAACCCCAATTAAGACATCCATCTTCAAGTAGTTATACACTATCTATTGAACACTGTCCCTTTCATCACTAGGTTGTTCGTGCACTAATCCTTTTTGGCTCACAATTTCTAAGGCGATTTGTATGTAATTTATTAATGTAGACTCGAATCACGAAGTTAATTTCTAATTGTAGTCACGATTTAAATTCAACTTCAAGAAAACATTCAACACGAAAAATGTAGGGTAGTGTGATGATTACAAACACGTACACACGGCCTGTTAAAGTCTTTTGCAGGATATGATCTCTTCTGCAAAGAGTATTTACCATATTCTCCATGCTTGGTAACATATTACTAGACATAACACTAGACAACTCGCATCTTAAATGCTGCTGCCCAGTACCGGTTACTTTTCTTTATTCCACCACGAATAATTTTTCCTTATTCACCTCTTATAACATCCCATAAGAATAAAGGAGTCAGATACTACCAACATCCATAGAACGAAATCATGTTATCATGTATGTCACAAGGAAGCTGAGGTTATTCATATATATCATACGCGAGTGAAATGGGAAACGTATAGTTATAGCGTTTCCGTATGTCGATTAGATGTCGATCCACTTCCGCCACAATCCTGCCCCACTTCCGCTGTCATCGTGTTTCTAGGCTTAGTAGTTTCTCCTCAAACAGAGACGTGGAATTTTCAAAATCAGATCGCATAATTATTAGAAAATGATTTTTGCAACTTTTACATGGAATGTCGATGTTTGTATTCAAATTCAAAATTTTATTATTAAAATAAAAGTGGACAACATCTGATATATTACTCTTATACCAAAGTTAGTAGATCCGCTAAAGCACTTGTGCCATAGAATCAGAATTAATGAATCATCATTAGTAACAAACACTTAGACTCAAGATCATATAGAAAAAGTGGTTCTCTGTATTGACCCTTCTGGCAATCGATCCCAGGAACTCAGACCTGACGACATCTGGAAAACCAGTGTATTCGCCGCATGACCACGGAGATCGTCTGTTTCTTTTTAAATCGTCACACTATTTTTCAACCCGGGGTAGATAGATGTCTAGGTAATAAGTTATTTTATCCCACTTTTCACCGAAGGGACAATAGGACAGGTGATGAATCGCCTCAGTATCTCGGACAACAAACAAACAAAACAAACGATTCAGTATATTTACATATCTACACTCGACTCGAGTGAAATTATTTATATTCATCAGACTAATATTTGTCCCCTAGCGGGATTCGAACCCACAGACTTCGAAGACATGTCACTTCAAACTGGGATTTCTGGTAGTCTTTTAATTATTATAATTAAATAGATTATACGCACGATACACTATATTCAGCCGAAACAAAGTGAGATAATAGTAATTTATGTGTTCATTCAAGTGCCTTTACAGAAGCTTTAAAACTATAAACAAGATTAACGAGTTTCAAAGCCGATTAACTAAGTTTGTAGCTTGTTTCGTGGCATACATTTAAATACAATGTAAATTTAAAAGGTTGTTGCAAAGATTGATGCGACCAAAAGCAATTGGTATCATTAGTCACACTTAAAACTACTTCAGTCTTTACAATTTCGGTACATATATAGTTTAAAGGTAGTAAGTGACATATCGTGGCAGTAATTGACACGAGCTTAAGAGACTCGATAAACCAATTCAATTTTTAATACTTTGTATTTAGAAACACCTGTTGAACAAAAGACAGTTAAAAAAGTTACAGTTCTTACGATCCCAGTTTCTGAGTTAATCAAATTTATTATATTTTCTTTATTTTTTACAAAAAAGCAAAACTGCTTAAGTTTTCAGATTTATCGACTAATACCCCATGGTTTTTCTCTGTATACGCATGTTAATAATGAAAAAGAAAGCATTTATACACATCTCTGGCCCCTCTCGGGAAGGCCTCAACAATCAGCATCTGCTCAGGAGAGAATGCATGCTCTTCTCCGAGTTCGAGTCTCCTTAACCTCCAATCCAAAGGGCAGCTGAACTCATTCACTACCCAGAGATCATAGAGCTTTAACGAAAACCACTCTACTACTCTACTCTCCCAAATCATCTGGCCAAGCCCTCTTAGTTTTAGTCTTGGTTTGGACATCCGAGTAGACTGGGACGACCGATAGCATAGATTTAAAATACTAAAAATTTCGATAACATATAACTGGACACTATATTACGGTTAAGTAGAACTGTGCACAATTCCAATCGCTAATCTACTCAACAAGTATGGCAATTTTAAAAAGCACTACTTACGAGAAGTGGCAGTGAAGTCTTACAAGTAATAAAACAGTTAAATAACCAGTTAAATAAATATAAATAAAACAGTTAAATAATTATAAATAATATCACTTATGATCCTATATAAATTATATTCACGCAATTCCCAATACAGGGGTAGACAAAGGTCTAGTCTTGATAATTAAGTCCCTTTGACTCACCTTCCACCGAAAATATTTTCGGGAAAACGTGACAGGTGATGAGCCCGTCACCATTTATGTCGCCTTATGTTCAAGCCAACAATATAATTCGTACATAAGTTTTTGAAATGCACATTGGTACGAGCCTGCCACCTGGGGATCGAATTCGGGTCATTTGACACAAAATTCCGCCCACCCAACCACTCGGCTATCGTGACTCTGATCCTATATAAATTTAGGACTATTTTTGAGGTTAAACGCTGTTAATAGAGTACAATGGTATTAATTTCAATGTATTATTCTCCGAGCCCCAAACGATATATTACATTGTAAAACTTTGGACATTTTGGTCCTCATAGCTCTAGTAATTCGTTTTTGTTCCCAACAGTTCTGGCGAGAATTCATAAATAACAAACTTTTGTCTATTCAGTGTATGTGTTTTATTATTATTTTTTATTTTAAACATTGAATAGAAAGTGAATTATTAGAATCATTTAAAGACCCTTTAATACTTTTAATTCATTTTATCATACAGGCATTACAATATGTAGAACATAATTACAATAATTTCCGTGAGTTTGGTGACCCTTCGAATTTTAATAAACCGAACATGTTATCAACTATACTGTGATAACCTCATTTACGTCTGTTAGGTGATTTCGTAGAAAAAGAATTGTGTTTGTAACACTAAAAGTTATCGTAATTTGTAAATATTTGTGATAAAGTTTGATAAATAATCTTACTTTAAATATTTTCCGTATAATGTGTGTTAACACTTCAATAAATACGATTTCTAATTAAGTATAACTAGATATGGTTTCTAATTTCCTGTTCATTGGTTTAGTTGCATACAACTCATAATTAATTAAACGTAGCATGCTTAATTACATAATTTAATGACCGTTTATATCATTATTTCAGGTTAAATTAAATTTCGTACACACTTTATATTCAAAATCAATTTAAAGGGATCGCTGGGTCGGAAATTGACAAATTATAGTAAATACATAAAGGTTTATTACTATTCACTTTTATTCATATTAATGTAAAACTTCATTAATGTAAACCAATTTTATTATAACTTTAAGTAAGTAACCTCTCTCATTTGAATTGCAGTTAGAAATTCCAAGTCAGAGTGACATATTCCTTATACATTATTATAACTGAAACTGCGAACGAAAAAGTTAATGCTTTCTACAATTTTAAAACGGTTGTTATAAAAATGAATTTAATTATTATACTTTTTTTTTGTTATTACACTTATCGTAATATGGAATTTAAAATTCGAGAGAGGTATTTCTGAATAAATATTTGATGACCAAAACTTATGTCTAATTCTGATTAAAATATTTTAACTATCTTCTAGAAGAAAGTCATGTTGTATGTTCATTATCCTTATTTCCTCTAGATCAAACAATTTAAATGGGCAAAGCTGAATTTAAAGAGTTAAATCTAGAGAGTTTTCACGGGTTCAAAACTCGTACCTTCAAAAGAACTGGAGATATAGAGAAAGAAATCATTACAAATGTATGTAAAAGACGTGTAAAGTAACTGATTTCCAATACTTGAATCTATGCATAATATATTTATATTGATCTGTACAATATCTTCCATTAAAAAAAATATTATATTGAGGTCACGATAGCCGAGTTGTTGGGTGGTCGGAATTTCGAGTCGAAAGACCTGAGTTCGATCCCCAGGTGGCAGTACCAATGAGTTTTTCAAAAAACTTATGTACAAATTTCATCGTTGGCTTGGACATAAAGGCGGCGACGGGCTCACCACCTGTCACGTTGTCCCGAAAATATCTTCGGTGGAAGGTGGGTCAAAGGGACTTAATTGTCTAGACTTGACCACTGTCTACCCCTGTATTGGGAATTGCGTGAAGATATTTATATTTTATTTATATTTTAAAAAAAATATTAATTTCCCAAATCGGTTAAAGTGATCTGCGTAACGGACTCGTATTGTATTTGTAGACATAAGAAATGTATGAAAAAAAATCGCTTTGTGTATAGTTCGAGAAGGGTGAAATTCAAATGATTTCCAATGCTTAATGACAAATATATGCTTTAATACTTTTAATTAAAAAAAAAGAATGAAACAAATCAGTTGGATAGAAGGGCTGAATGTTATCGTATTAGATTTCAGAAATTCTTTGAACATACAGATGGTTAAAATATGTTACTGACAGACGGCGCTTGGCTGTTCGCTATATAATTGATATATATTTAACTGTTATTTATATTCATATTTTAACTGTATATTTAACTATTTATGTTTACGAAGTTACTAAAATAAAAAAATAGGTTAAAAAGTAAATTTTATTTTTACTACGTGTTGGCCTTCTGTCAATCTGTATGAATTAACATAATGTTAAAATTAATTTAAATATTTGTCAACTTTCACCATCCAAGTACGTGATTTCCATTTCAATGTGTATTTGAAATCTGCTCGCTTTTACCAAGTAATTATACTGATTCAACATTTTCGGCTATAATTGCGTCTATTCAAAAATGCCCTGTGCTCTCCGAATAACATAATTAAAAAAACATATTACTTTATTAATTATATATTCATCATTACTACAATTTATAAAGTGTTTTTAATTATATTGTTTTGACTTTAATTTTTACATTATTTTATATTCTATTAAAACAAAATTGAGAATACTTAATTTCTTTATCTAATACTCTAACTAAAACACATACGTATACAGGTGTAGTCAAAGGTCATAGCTCCAACATAGTAATATCCAAATAGTAGTTCACTACTCATTAATTTGACAGAGCTTTGATCCCAGCAGGATGCATAAAGCTTTATAAGCCCATAAAGCTTCGCAAAGCACCCACCACAATAAATGGTTTCACTCACTGTCCCTCTGAATAATAGAATTTACATTTGAAAATAATATTCTATAACATATATTAATTTTTATTTTAACATAAATAACGAGTAATAAAATATGTACAAGCAAATGAACACAACATTATATCTAAATAATACCTAAATAAAATAATATTTGATAAATATATACATTCTTCCATATTTTTTTATTATATTTAGGCATTATGAAGTCACGATAGCCGAGAGGTTCGGTGGTCGGAATTTCTAGTCAAGAGACCCGAGTTCGATCCCCAAGTGGCAGGCTTTTTTTATGCACTAATTATATCGTTGGCTTGGACATAAAGGCGGCGACGGGCACACCACCTGTCCCGAACGTTGTCCCGTTGTCCCGAAAATATCTTCGGTGGAAGGTGGGTCAAAGGGACTTATTTGTCTAGACTAGACCTCTGTCTACCCCTGTATTGGAAATTGCGTGAAGACATTTTTTATAGATATGGTTTATTCTTTTATTTATACACAAAACATAAGTTATCACTTTTTTCCTTAAACACGCGCCTACTATTTATTCTCTTTTTCGCCCAGATAAAAAGGAGGGGTAGAGAATGCCTTAAAGAATCTAGTAGTCCATTGTTGTTGTATAACTAAAGTGCAAACATTCTGATTCATCTCAAAAATATTTAGTTTGTTTCAAATCTGCCTTTGTCACTACGAACTAGGATATCGGACCGAAATCGTAGAGTTATCTAATAAAAAAAAATTTTTGTATCAAATATAAAAAAAATAATAAGGTATTCATCGCACTCATCGGATTAGAGAACTTTTATATGCCGGTTTATTTAAGTAAGTGATTTTATACATAAGCACAACGTGTACACGTTGTACTTATGTATAAAATCACTTATTTACCAAGAGAGCTGCAAAGAAATTTATAAAATCTTCCCGCAATTCCCAATACAGGGGGTAGAGAGAGGTCTTGTCTAGACAATTAAGTTCCTTTGACCCACCTTCCACCGAACATATTTTCGGGACTACGTGACAGGTGGTGAGCCCGTCGCCGACTTTATGTCCAAGCCAATGATATAATTTGTACATAAGTATATGAAAAACGCATTGGTACGAGCCTGCCACTTGGGGATCGCACTTGAGTCTTTTGACTTTAAATTCCGACCACCCAATTCAATTTATGAATTAAATTTAAAAGGAACCTAAAATAATTTTATTATTAATAACTTAGGTTAAAATATCTTTAAATTTAAGTTTATAAAGTGTTGTGATATGAGTTGATGGTGTGAATTTGTTTATGGCAAAAAGAACTTAAATATTGATCTATATACATGTTAAAAATATATTACAATTTACAAACGCTTAAAATATAAGTTCAGTACTTACTCTTCGTTAATATATGTGCATCTCCCACCGACGGAGAACCTACATAGCTAGATCTTGGCGGAGTAACGGCCGGCCCGAGATGACCGCTCCAATTGGACTTGCTGAGCTCATTTTCGATGTATGTTGGTGGGCTGTGGAGGGAATGTTGCCTTCAAAGCACGGGTGGAGTCGTGGTGGAAGAGGAGTTTTGGTATTGCATGGCGCTGCTCTCCGTGCCCTCCAAGACAGAAATGTGATCTTTGGCGGAGCCAAAGTCCAGATCTAACGCGGGTGCTAGGATTGGTGCTCGGTCAAGCCCCCGCTTTCCTGAGCCCCATATCCTCCGGATTGCGGACTGCAGGGGTTCGTCACCCACGTGGGTTTGGAAGACAAAGAGTCCGTGTTCCGAAGTATCTACCGACGCGAATGAGGATTCTCTCCCAAGGAGGGGCTGCCTTGGACAGTCAGCGCAGGAACGGATATATGTGCGAGAGCGTCCCCGTGTCCCTGCCTACATGCGGTAAAAGCTAAACACCGTGGTGTATTAGTCGGTGCGAGCTCGTCATTACCCGTCCTTGCCCCTCGGGGGCAGGTATACATAAGATACTTATGCCTATTTAATAAAAAAATATAATATTTGCTAACATGAATTAATATGTAATGAATAAAATAACATATAGATGATCCAGATGATTAGAAATGCAAAAAAAGAAACTAAAGTAAAAAAACACCGTACTTTCTCGATCCATTTTCAGCAAATATGTCAACTTTTTACAGCATATATGATGCGTCCATAACAGAGCAAGCCATTCTTATAACTTTTACAACTTAGTAAACAATTGGTGATTCATTTACTTATAATATACAACGCCATCCTTAAAAAAGTTATAATCAAATATAATAGTATTATTAAGTATACAGTAAACACTGCTAATGTGGTATCGATATTAGAACTTATCGCCCCCTTTCTTCCCGAGGGTTCGTAAGTGGTGACTAAGGGTGTTAGCTAAACATTTCAAAAAATACTAGACTAAAATTCAACACACCGATAATGGGCAGCATCGTTAATCTATAATCACCAAGTTGCTTTCCAAGCGTAGCAACAATGACAAATCCTTATTACAGGAGGGGCTTATGTCCTTCGGTTAAATTTTTTGGGCCGTACAAAGAGTTAAGACACTGTGCTGTAGACAAAATAATTTTGATCTCAATTTTGATATGTTCAATTTCTTAAAATTGGAATCAAAGTAAGTTAAGCGATAACACGGCTCAGATATTCCGAGTCGATTGGAGTCCAATTAATATCGGATAAATTGACCAGTGTAATAGGTTAATTTGTGGAATTACCAATAAAATCTTATCTGGTTTCAATGACTATAACAGATGGCTTTAATGAATAGAACTGGAACCGTTTACATTAAAAATATAAAAATATAAAATATCTTCACGCAATTCCCAATACAGGGGTAGACAGAGGTCGAGTCTAGACAATCAAGTCCCTTCGACCCACCTTCCACCGAAGATATTTTCGGGACAACGTGACAGGTGGTGAGCCCGTCGCCGTCTTTATGTCCAAGCCAACGATATTCGTACATAAGTTTTTGAAAAACCCATTGGTACGAGCCTACCAACTGGGGATCGAACTCGGGTCTATTGACTCGAAATTCCGACCACCCAACCACTCGGCTATCGTGACTTTACATTGAGTTACATTATTAATATTACCGATGCGGGCTTAACACAATTGTGTTTAAACTAACACAATTTGTGCATGTGTTTCAGATGTTTTTCTTGTTACTAACAAAAAGTTTCGTATTTATTTTAATAGTTATTGATTTTTATTATTATTTGAATTAATTTTAATTCTAGAAATATAGTGATTGCTATTAAAATATTGTACACAATATTTTTAACTTTATTGAGGCTACAATTTTTAAGTCTCACGGCAGTATACCTTACAATATACAGTAATTCTACACAGTTTAGTCTTTGGTACTGATATTTTAGTACATTCGGAAAGTCATTAAAAGTAATACATCTGGAGCTTTCAGTATTATCCAAACTTTCAGTATCTTATTGTAAATCAATTAGTATCGTAATGTATTGAAATCGTATTGTTATACAAACTCATTGGCATGATCTAGATCATAGATCTAAATTCTGTTTCAGAATCTTATGTTTAGACATAAGATTCTGAAACAGAATTTAGATCTGTATAATGTACAGTAGGGCAGAACTAAGGACCGTTATATGAAAATTTCTATCACTACTAAAGTTCTAAAGTAAAGCACAAACTAAAAGACAAATACAAAAAAAATCTTCTTCCCTCTGAACTGATCGACCATGTCGAGAAATTTAGCAAAATAAGAGAAAACTAAGTACTGAGAAATACATATCAATTTTGGCTTTCTAGCAATGAATATTAACAAAGAATATTATTATATTTTAACCGAATATATTTTCGGGACAACGTGACAGGTGGTGAGCCCGTCGCTGTCTTTATGTCCGAGCCAACGATATAATTCGTACTTAAGTTTTTGAAAAACCCATTGATACGAGCCTGCCACCAGGAATCTAACTCGGGTCTCTTGATAATAGATTTTATTGCAAGTTCATACATACTATAATGCGAAAGGACTTTCCCCCAGCCTATTTCTAGTTCTAATACACGTTTTCCATCATAATGACAAATCTTAAGAGAAGACTTGAAATGTAAGATCACAATTATACCACATTGTTAGAAGTTGAATTTTTTAATAAACAGGATTTAAAAAGTCAATAATATTCTATATAAAAATTTAACGTGTTCACATTTTTGAGAGAGAAAGAGTGAGAGAGAAAAAGTATGCAGAGAGAAAGTGTGTTAAAATTTTTGTATTTATGATTGACTATGGATCTATAATCTGTAACTAATGAAATGATTTGTAAGTGTTATGGCCTTTAATAGCCACATACAATCATACAGTCTTAGTGTCCAATCAGTATTCATATATGCGTAAAAATATCAATGACTCGAGTATAAAGATTCATATCCATCATGCAAATGTTTGTCGATAGCGAGATTTGGACCCGCCACCCATAGCTTAGTAAGCTGAGTCACTACCAACTAGGTCAATATCAAAATATACTTTACTTGAAGAAAACATTGGTTTATTCCCCTTTAACATTTCTACATAATAAATACACACATTTTCATTATTCTAACAAAAGTGTAATTAAACATCAAACATTGCTTAACTTGAATGTGCCCGTATTGCGTGTCAGTTATTTGCGGTTGTTTCTCATTTACTGCCATTTGCCAAAATTTACTTCCACAGTAAGTTGAAGTTTAGTTGGGAAATTCACTTGGTATGCTATATATTGCTTGTCATGTGATTACGTGTAAAAATGTAAGAGAGTGGATGTGGTCTGCTCGTCGGAAATAGCGACTAAACAAACGTTTTAAAATATAATTAGTTGCCATCAGATACCGAAATAACCATCACAAAGGAAAGATAGACCTGGTCTAAGGTGTATTCGCCAGCCAAACATGCGGCTTATTGCATTTGTATAACAGTTTTCTATGTTTAGTATCTAAACTTCCAGCACTTTTGTTTCCACACTTTTTTTTACATATTAGCACATTAACACATTTCGCTCTATTTATTTTATCTAATGACAAATTTTATAAGTGTGAAAGTGTCGAAGAAAGTAGTTTTAAACAAAATATGATTAAAGTACCTCAAGATGAGTGAATTTACTACAAAAAAGGTAAACTACAAAGCAAGCCGCGAAAAAAATGTGATGATGTTTATGGACCTAGTGCAGTCTGTTTTATCAATCCAAAAATTTTGATGTCAAAGATGCACATCGCTCTGATTGTCCTATTACGGATAAAATGAATGCCATTTTTGAAAAATTGGAGCAAGGTCGGCATATCAGTAGTTACGACGCTGAAGAACTGGGAATTGTCCACAAAGCAGTTTTGGCGATTTGAAAAAAACTGGGTACACAAAATCGCTTGATATTTGGGTACCTCACGAGATCTCTGAAAGAAACCAAATGAACCGTGTACTCATTTGGATTTCTTTATTACCACGTAATGAAACCGAACCATTCTTGAAGAAACTGATAACTGGTAATGAAAAGTGGATCACGTACGACAGGTGTGAAAAAGGTCGTGGTTAAAGGCCGGTTAACCTTCACAGACTTTGGCGAAAATAGGTTTAACTTGCAGCAAGGTGATGCTGTGTGTGTGGTGAGATTGGAAGGGCATTATTCATTATGAGCTGTAACCACTAAGCAGGACCATCGATCTTGAACTCTACTGCGAACAGATTAAAGCATGAAGTTGAGAGAAAGCGGCCGGAATTAATCAACAGAACGGGTGTGGTTTTCATCATGATAACGATAGACCTCACACATCTTTAGCCACTCAGCAAAAATAAAGATATTGGCTTGGAGGTGTTAATGCACTGCTGAATATAAGCCTCTCCCAAAGCCACCTGCATCCATCGACTACCTGCACAATATTTTGCAAGTCGTCACTCCATCTAGTGTGGGGGGGGGGGGGCGCGTCCTACAATGCGGTTGTCATAATAATTTATATTTTTTTTTCCACATACTTTATATAAATGTATATAAACTATATAAAAAAATGTTGTGAATTTTCTTAAAAATTGTGAAGAAGCTTGCAATATTATTGGTACCATGAAAGTTTTCGCTTAAATTCGATATATTAAAACGAACGACAATACTCTTTGCCATGTATTTCATAAATGGTTACGGAATTTAATCAATATTAGATATAACTAAAATTAATGAACTCTGTTGCGATTTTGAGGCACGTACGGTTCATGCTGATATTTACCGCGATATGCTGTATCAAAGAATATTTACCGGATATTTGTACCGATATAAATACTGTACAAAACAAGGAGCAATTTTAATCATCCAAAAACCAATCAATTTTACTTTCACATGTTAGATTTAAGAAAATACGTATACAGTTTTAGTATACATAGTTGGTGACTCTTATGGTGTACTGGTATGGTATACTACTCCTCTATTTCTAATAAAAACTGGCATATAGCCTATTGATTCTAATTAAAAAGCATATTGAATTTATATTGTTTTAATTACATCTTTGGATGGTTAAAATGAGGATGAAACATTGTAAAAGAAAATCGTCATTTGTGAAAATTTTATTTATATAATCTGATTAGTAGGCTTCTGATTACCACTATATTATATTTTCTAATATATTTTCTAATTGTTTTTATAGTTATACAGGCGAAACCACAGGCAAAAGACTTGTACTCATTATGAGCATTACAACCGTCTTTTGATATATCGATACGACGGTTCACAGTCAGCACTTTCTAAAAGAATATATTACAGAACTTAGTTTTTTATACCTATTTTACAAATATATGCATCCCACTGAAGCGTCGGATCGATAGTAATTCCAAAATATCGCTTTTATTTAACTCCACAACTTTCAGTTAGAAATATGTACATATATAAATAGGGACAACATCACATACATTGCTCCGATCCCAATTTAAGATGCCAAAGCACTTGAGGTATAGGAATCGGAAACAACGAAGATGCCACAAACACCCAGACCCGAGAAAATGTAGAAAAAGTGGTTTTTTGGCGGATGGCGACACCTTGAAAACCGGTGTTAACGCCATTCATCTACGGAGGTGGTCAAGACGAAATCGATATTGAAAATCAATTAATACAAATGATATTCAAACCAACGACTGTGCTTCTCGACTTATCGATATGAAATTAAGTAAATTGTATTGAACTTCTACTGAACAAAAATTTGAATTGAGGACCACGTTGTTGTAAAATCAACTAGTAGGTCAACATAATTTTTAATCTCTTCTTTTTTAATTTAATAAATTTAAGCAGGAAGAGAGCATTACTCAATCCAATCACAAATAGACCACATGAAATCGAATTCTTTTATTTCAATTTTGTTAATTAAAGCATCGATTCTTTATTTACGGCAAAGTAGCAACCAATAAAATCCACTGCAGGTAAAAGCCTTCTGTCAATTAATATATTTAGAGAAAGATTAGAGCAAGAGAACGACTGCCATGAAGTTTTGGTGCCGATGAACGAACTTGAAAAATCTTGAAATGATACAACAGGTTTCCAGAGGATGTTTTCACTCGCCGTCGAATACGTGTTAATTTTTTTTAAAATTTATAAATAATTTTTTTTTAAATTTATAAAATTTATGAATAAATTATTTTTGGTATCCTCCAAGGATCTTAGGGGACTTTAGAGAACTAAGTCTTTATAAAACAACAGCCTCATCCACGTAGCAACATCGACACTATTAATTATCTTTACACTATTATTTACACTTCACAAAAATAATAGGTGATTCAATAAAATATATACCATGCTTAGTGTCCAAGCTACCAGTTCAATACCTGAGCTTCGAAGGCTGGGTCACTACTTACTTGGTTATCAGGTCAATTAAAAAAAAATATCTTACGCCATATTCTCACGCCATTCCCAATGCCAAAAAATTTAAAATTCACTATAATCCCTTTATGTTATCTTTTCGTAAACAAAATTTAAATATCTCGTCTAAACCACTACGGAGAAAGGGAAAATGTTATTTTTCACCATCGGATCATTCAAATGCTGCACCCGACGTTCGTTTCGAATTTTCATACAAATAGTTTCTCGTGATTGTTCGATTATCATATAGATAGATGGTTTTCTTTGAGAACTAGACTATCATTTTATACAAAACCTGAAATAAACGGATCACTTGCAACAGGATTTTGTGGTTTATAATCTCCTCCTAATTGGAGTCGGTTAAAATATTACATACTTTAAAATACTACATCGGTGTCCATTATTTTAAATATCAAAGAAAGTATACTGTATGTACATATTGTATATATTGTAATTTAATGATAGTTATTGAAAAAACAAATAATATGTAGAGCGAATGGTTCGGCAACCGAAATTCGAATGTGAACCGAGTAGGATCATCATGAGAAAAGCTCATACTCAAGAGTTTTTTCAAAACTTATGTACAACTGGATGTCTGTCGACTTCTCCCGGGTGTCTTATTTATAAAAAAAATAGCTTATGTCCTTCCCCAGGCTTCAGACTATCCACATCGAAATTCGTCACAAGTGACTCAGCAGATTAAACGTGAAACATACATTGACAAAACGGACAGGCAAACAATGAGAATTTACTATTTTTTTTGAGATCTAATAATGCAGACGACACCACACACCACTGGTGATGCTCTATACACTAGCCATACCAATATTTCGCGGGAACACGTCGACGAGTACCGGAACAAACTTGTGACTGACGTCAGGATTTTGTTAGACAAAATTTCGGACTGGGGCCGCCTAAATTTAGTCCAGTTCAACCCTAAAAAGACACTAGTTTGCGCGTTTACCGCTAAAAAGAAACCCTGTGTTGTATCACCTCATTTTGAGAGCACTCCCTTAATTGCCGCAACCAGTATCGGATATATATAATCCTTGGCGTCGACATATTGAGCAACGTTCACTTTCGCGGTCACTTGGAAGGGAAGGCCAAATTGGCCTCTAAGAAGCTTGGCGTCCTCAGTAGAGCACGACAGTACTTCATGCAGGCCACCGCTTGCAACTTTATAAGGCGCAGGTTCAGCGTCATATGGAGTACTGTTCGCATCTCTGGGAGGGGGCACCCTAGTCAGCTTCTTCCATTTGACCGTATCCAACGAAGAGCGGCCCGAATCTTCTACGACCATGTTCTATCTGATAGGCTATATCCCCTGACATTGCTAAGAGATGTTGCATCTCTTTGCATTTTTTACAAGATTTACTACGGGGAGTGCTCCGAGGAATCGTTCGGATTATTCCCAGCCGCTGAATTTCACCATCGAACCTTACGCCATAGACAAAAATTCCATCAACACCATCTTGATGCTTGTAATTCCACCAAAGTGCGTTTTTCACGGAATTTTCTGCCACGCACTTGCACTTTATGGAATGTGCTACTGACAGCGGTTTTTCCGGACCGATACGACTTAGGGATCTTCATGAAAAGAGCCTATACCTTTCTCAAAGACCGGCCACGCATCTGCTATTCCTCCGGTATTGCAGATGTTTATGGGCGGCGGTAATCACTTACTATCACGTGTGCCACCTGCTCGTTTGCCTCCCTTTTCTAAAATCCAATACTTCATGAAAAATCTGTACAACAGTCTTGACACAAGTAATTTCCTTTCATTTTAAATCTAATGTAAAGTAGTAATTAGCTCAGTCGATTGGACAAAACAACTAGACGGACTGGTATTGGTATGCCTCTGATGTTGCGGAAGTACATGGGCGGCGATAATCAATTACCATCACGGGAGCACCTGCTCGTTTGCCTCCCTTCCCTATAAAAAAGGATTAGTATGCATGCTATTATAATAGAAGGAGATTACTTAACATAGCGGTTAATATACTGGACACTTGTCATACCACAAACACTACAAACAGTTACCACATGCAGGCAATAAAACTGAAGGGATTAGAATATCTTTACATAAATCGCCCCTTCATCTTTGATTTGCGCGCCGCCAACGCAGTAATAATTCTATATAGTACCAATAGCAACCGCCAGTACCAGTAGTAGTAGGCGCTAAATGGCGCTCCTTTCAAGTCAATGTTATCGTGATATTGATAAACTATTCGACCAAATTGCTTAGTGTAATAGACAAAGTTCATCAAAATTAAATACAGAAATTGAAAAACTTATTAATTTTGATAGAAATTAGCTAAATAGTCAAGATAAAATGTGCATTGTATAAAAATTATTCAATTTAAATGTATTTATACCTTTTAATTTGGGACACAAAGATACATATCTTCAAAATCTTCACGAAAAAAATCTTCACATATTTTACCAATACTTGGACTAAATTATAGTACATGATAGGTCTAAACAAGATTAAACACTTACCTTGTCTAGACCTAGCCCCTAATGTCTTTTGCCCAAGTTTTCCCCGAAGTTTATAAAGGACAACGCCACACCGAAGTTTATAAAGCCAACTGTATGTTTAAACTTACATTGATGTTTATTTACTCATTGTAATAAATAATAATATTATATCATATTTATATAGACACAAACATCCATGACTCGAGTACAAGCGTTAATGTTCATTACACAGACGTTTACTCCTAGCAGAACTCGAATCCGCAACCTTTAGCTTCAAATTAAAGGCCACCAATAACTTTCTATCGGGTCGATAAAGACAAGAAAAATCTTGTTAAGGATGAAAAAAAGGAAACAAAACTTTTGCAACAAAGTTAATTACAGTGTTATTCTTCCAGCAACTACGCAAATTTAGATCATATTACCTGTGGTGTACGTCATCATGTTCATCAATAAGCATTGTGTATTCATGAAAATCCGCCAGTTAACTCAAGGAAACGTCTATTCTAGCGTTTCCACACCTGTGCGCCCGTGATATGTCTCTGTCTGGAGATTACACTCTGGACTGTGATGACAGATAGAGGATATGAGAGTATTAGAGAATAATTCTATCTATTTGATAAATTGAAACTTTATTAATATAACTGTTTCTTCTGTAGTTCTATTAACTATCTCATTCATTTACTGAGACATTCTTTTACTTAGTATTCAATAAATAAAACAGTGTTCTCATTTCTAGTTTTATCGGAGTAATGAACAAATAATTTATGTAGACTTCACGCAATTCCCAATACAGGGGTAGACAGAGGTCTAATCTAGACAATTAATTACCTTTGACCTGCCTTCCACAGAAGATATTTTCGGAACAACGTGACAGGTGGTGAGCCCGCCGCCGTCTTTACGTCCAGCCAATGATATACGAGCCTGCCACCTGGGAATCTAACTCGGGTATCTTGACTCGTAATTCTGACCATCCAACCACTTGGCTTATCATGACTCTGAAACTTATTTTCAACATCACATTGATTTAGGTGAAACTTGGTATGATGCATTGACACACCTACGTAATATTCAATCAAACATATTAAATAAATATCTTAGGCGTTACGCGGATAAAATGTATTTTGTCGAAGTGTCAGTTATATAACAAATTGTAAAATTGGTACCCCGTAGAACCGACACACCTCTTGTGTTAACGATAAATACGTTAACACAAACAGCCCACAGCATGTTGAAATAAACGGTAATTTAATACGAGGAGCATGCCTACGGCGCAAAGCTGTGCAGTTGAAAACATTTCAACAGGATCTAGGGGCTTTGCGGATCGGTTTACTGTGGCCGCATGCATATTGAACGAGGGGAGCGGCTTAGCTCTCCCTCTAGGTGAAAGATTTAAAATTGTTCGCTGCATTTTATATAAGAATGGCTAAGAACTTTCATAAATTAACAAAACCGGAGAGGTTATTTAAAACCGGAATTTAAACAGATGCCATTGACGTAAATTTTAAAACATCACTATAATCTGTCGCAATAAGGGCGCAATCAATTTTTGGCTTTTTTTTTATTTTAGACAATTTTTAAATGTGACAACAGTCAAAAATAAATATAATTCTTGGATCAATTAATGCCATAAATAGGCCAACTAATGCATAGACATATCTTTATATGTCTGGTAAATGCTTACAACAAAATTGTCTCCTACATTATCTTCATTACATACAGTATTCAAATAATGTAATGAGCGAACTTAATGACTCTTTTTCCTCTCACCTACATTTTGTGAAATAAAGAGTGATACTTAAACTTTAAAAGAAATGTTAATAAGCTGCAATTTCTGAATACAAATGAAGTAAAATTTAAATGTGAATAAAAATTCAGGTTTCTGATTTTATTAACTTTCGAATAATGAAAATTCAAATTTACAGTATCAAAGTACAAAAATTTGACTACCCAATGACCTTGTTTTTAATAACCCTGCCTGTGAAGGTACGGGTTGCGGGTTCGACGAGTACCGCAAGGGGCAATTTTTTTTTATAGAAGAGGGAGGCAAACGAGCTGGCTCACGTGATGGTAAGTGATTACCGCCGCCCATGAACACCCGCAATACCAAAGGCATTGCAGATGCGTTGCCCAACTCAGTTTAAATTTTTATTTTATTAAGTTTCAATGGTGCAAACAATTTAAAAATCGTAATATATATCATTTTAATAACTATAAAGTAGTTTTGTTGCAAATTCAGTAAAGCTATCAATCAATACCACTGACGACTTCGATTTAGGTATGCCTGGATACAAGTACACTTAGCCAAACTAAGTTTTAGATACAGCTAACTGTGAATTTAGATTGGAAGATGAATCTATCAATCACAGGCTCTTTGAAGACACCACACCTACGTACACAACTGTACATAACAGAGGTAGTAAATGTATAACATTTTTTTTTCAAGTTCATCGTCAATTTCACCAATAATTTATGCAACCACTGTTATAGAATTCAGTGTATACCGGTCTCATCATATTGCCGGCTTTGAGGTTCCGGATTCAATCTCTACAACGAGTAGAAAATTACATTTTATTCGACGAAAAACACAGGGTAGGTTCCCAAGTAAACATGTTTTTTTTTATTTTCATATGTACAATTATTTACAGACCAGTTTCCATGGGTACGAGCCTGCCACCTGGGGATCGAACTCGGGTCCCACGACTCGAAATTCCGACCACCAAACCACTCGGCCATCGTGGCTGTTTGAACTGAACTTTTTCATTATTTTAGGATCAGAGCAATATGTTATATACATGCTGTCGGCATTTATTTATATAAATATATGATAAATTGATAGGAGCAACTGAATTGGACAATGTTATGTATAAACGATATATAAGCAATGGTATCTATAAACGTCCTCAACTTAAGTACTCAAATATATGCCCGGGAATATATTCGAAATATATTCGAACCCATACAATCCTTAATTTCGTAGGTAGCGTCACTAGCAACTAAAACGGCCGTCAAATAATCTGATCTAATGCAGTTTATTTTAACACTAAGACAAATAGAATCAAAAATCATACACATACGTATCGTATGTGAAATGTAGCGAAAATGGGTTAAAATTATCATAACTATTTTTGTTATCCCAGAAAGCTACTGTCGTAACTGCGTATTTCTTTATCATCTAATAGAATATTCTCTTCAGTCGCCAGCTGAATCTGTAGGTTGCTTTAATATGCATGGTAGCCACTGCTCGATAAGCCATCCTTACAAAGCCCGAACTGATCCTATTTGAGCGTCTCGGACCGTCTTGTCTGAAGCTTTTCAGGGACTTGCACTACATTTCTTTTGTTAATGTTTATCAAAAGTTAACAATTCCTACTCTTTTAAATGTAGGATTTCCGTTAAATAAATATTCCAACAAATACAAAGTAGTATTAAAACCTTTATTCACTTGTAAAAAAAATGATATCACTTGTAAAATAAACTACGCCTTTCCCAATACTGAGGTTGACAGAGGTCTACACAACTAAGTCCTTTCAACACACTTTTCACCGAAGACTTTTTTAAGGACATCGTAACAGGTGGTGAACCTTTCGCCATCTTTATGTTCAAGACAACGAAAAGAATCACAATCGTACACAAGTTTTAAACAAACCCATTGTTACGAACCACTCGACTATCATGACTCTGTATCACTTAGGAAGATATTTATTTATTTATTTATACTTTATTGTTACACCAAATGGATAACAATGGGCGGACTTAATGCCTTTTGGCATTATCTGCCAGTCAACCCAGGGCGTGGAGAAACATAGCAAATCGAGTAGGTGCCTAAATAATATGGATAATAAGAAAGGTATATATATATATATATATATATATATATATATATATATATATATGTATATATATATATATATATATATATATATATATATATATATATATATATATATATATATATATATATATATATATATATATATATATATATATATATATATATATATATATATATATATATATATATATATATATATATATATATATATATATATATATATATATATATATATATATATATATATATATATATATAAATATATATATATATACATATATATATATATATATATATATATATATATATATATATATATATATATATATATATATATATATATATATATATATATATATATATATATATATATATATATGTATATATATATATATATATATATATATATATATATATATATATATATATATATATATATATATAAAAATTCTATCTATCTATGATCTAGATTCTCTTAAAATATTACTAATTATTTGGCTGTCAAATATCTATGCTACTAACTTTTACGTCCTATTTAATGTTATAAATTCAAAAGTGTGTTTTTTTCTTTGTTTCTTATTCTTTCCTGCCTAAACCACTAAATAGTTTATTTCTTAAAAACATTAGCGAGCTACATAGACTGTATTTTTATTTTAAAGAATTATTCCTACAAAAACATAAATAATATAACCCAACGTATCAAAAATTTGCCTATAACAGTCATTACATTACGTACACTGTCGCTGAGATTCCTTTCATATTTAACATTCTATATTATCGCTATTGTCGCTGAGATTCCTTTCGTATTTAACATTCCTACAAAAACATGAATAATATAACCCAACGTATCAAAAATTTGCCTATAACAGTCATTACATTACGTACACTGTCGCTGAGATGTCCTTTCATATTTAACATTCTATACATAAGTGTAATCGTGTATATTTTTGAGTGTTAAAATTGAGGTACAGGGAACTTCCTATAAGTGAATATGTATAGTCAGTTCACTATTCAATTACGTTTAGCATCAGGTGCTTCTAATTGTTTGAGAAATAATTAATTTTTAATATATTTAACAAATATTGATATTTGTTTACTTATTGAGCCGACAGCATCATGTGCCATGAGTCAAGCCAAAGTCAGCCAAAACCAGTGAAATAGTGATAATGGTTACAACTTGACAGTGAAGCTGCAAGTAAATATATCGTTATTAATTAACAAATATTGATATTTGTTTACTTATAAACAAAATGTAAAAAGATAGATAAATGATCGAAATTTTTTAATAATTAGATCATATCGCCAAGCAATGGAATTCAAAAGCGGATTGACGATTGCAGTGTCTGTCCGATACTGGTCTTTAAAATTTGGGCAGGTATATTTCGAAATTATCGCCATCTGACAGTAGCACAGACTGATTTTCTCTTAGTTGCTTTTTAAAACATGCATGAGTACAAAGGGGTGGTATTTTGTTATACAGTAATCACACATAATTTATACTTAGGTACTTTGAAGACCACTTCACTTTCTTGCACTGGATAAGAACGGATTTTCTCTAAGAAAATTTAAACGTTTGGATGTTTACTTAATCCATCTGAACGGGTATGGATAAAATGTAACACGTATTTTTAGCCCCGATTAATAAAAAAAATAATAAAGAGTCACAAAGTCAGTCAGTCGAGTCAAAAAACTCAAGTTCGATCCACAAGTGGCAGGCTCGTACCAATGGGTTTTTCAAAAACATATGTACGATATATGTCGTTTGGCTTGAACATTGAGACGACGACGGGTTCACCACCTGTCACGTTGCCCAATATCTTCGGTGGAAGGTGGATCGAAACGACTTAATTAGCGACTAAATTGGTTGATTTTGGTGTGCAGTGTAGGGATTAGGGTTTACCTCGGTGAATTCGGATTTTCGTGGTAATTTTGCCATTATGCAGAAAAATTAATAGTGATGACCAATCAGTTATATATTTTTTATTTTATTTAGTTTTCACGTATAAAATAGCTCCAGTAGGTGATTACACATTAGATGGCTCGAATTAAATAGTGAAATAAAGAAAACCACATGGTCGGACGTTATTTTTACTTCTTAGGAACCTCGGTGGTGGCCTTAAAATTGTTTAACTGAAACAAAAAATACAACTCGGTATTACGAGTATATGGATACAAATATTATTTTAAATTAAACGAACATCTCTTGAAAGTTTTCAATTTATTGAGATATATTCTTTCATAATATTGTTATTTTAATTATTATAATTAATTAAAATAATATATTATTAATAACCAGTATTTATGACTTCGACTTTCTCGTTTGAGACCGTTTATAACAATATGTTTTCATCATTACTGTAAGGGATAGAAATTATATCGCTGATCATACTACTTTTCATAAGAATCGTGTTGAATTACTCCCTTTTAATACTAATCTATCGTGTCCTGTAGTATGAAAGTAATAATATAACACTTTTTTCGTCCCGTGGGTGCCGTAAGAGGTGACTAAGGTATGAGCGTTGAAAATGTCGTTAGCCACCGCCTAACCTAATCTGCACATAAAATAAAAGACCAATGTTCGGCAAATCAATGAAGTTTGTAGCATCTATGTTGCAAGGTGTCTATCAAGATACTGAAAGTAAAAGTAAAGTGACAACCTATGAAAGCTCACCGGGAGGTTAAGGCCGGCCTTCTCTAAATATTTTAGAGAGATTGGAACAGATAAACGAGGCCAGAAGGGAAATGATTAGGCCACCACAGCTCTGTATGTCCAACAAACATGCCATTACGTACGAGTATCTATGTATGATTTTTCATATTCTTACCGTCTTCTGGAAATCGTCGACAACTTCGGAAAACTTTTTCTTTATATTTTCAGGGTTAAATGCATCCTCCAACTGTTTGCTAGCAAGCAAATCTTGGATTTGCTTTTGGATATTTGCAAGAATGTCTTCAGTTTTTGCAGGTTCAGTTTCTCGTTTTACGAAACCGTGTACCTTCATAACATAATCCAATTGTTAAACCTATTTCATCGCCGATAAGTCACGATAAGTAAAAGTCACGATAGCCGAGTGGTTGGGTGGTCGGAATTTCGAGTCAATAGACCCGAGTTCGATCCCCAGTTGGTAGGCTCGTACCAATGAGTTTTTCAAAAACTTATGTACGAATATCGTTGGCTTGGACATAAAGGCGGCGATGGGCTCACCACCTGTCACGTTGTCCCGTAAATATCTTCGGTGAAAGGTGGGTCGAAGGGACTTAATTGTCTAGACTCGACCTCTGTCTACCCCTGTATTGGGAATTGCGTGAAGATATTTATTTATTTATTATATATTTCATCGCACATTTCATTTTATTAAATAAATTTTTACACATTTAGATATTAAACCTATTTTATTTATTACTTATCGAACCATAAAATCTCCCGTAGGGCAGAAGCCTCTTCTATACATCTTCACGCCATTCACAATACAGGGGTCGACAGAGTCTAGACAATTAACTAGAAAACTCCATAAAATGTGGTTCGAAGGGATAAAATTATCTAAACCAGTGAATACCACAGTAAATTCATGAATATAAATAATATATAAAAAATATCTTCACGAAATTCTCTATAGAGGGGTAGACAGACGTCTAGTCTAGAAAATTAAGTCCCTTCGACCCACCTTCCACTCGAAATTCCAACCACCCAACCACTCGGCTATCGTGACTTTTTATATATAAATAATACATCAAAATAAAAAAATAGTGTTATCTTCTATACAAATTATTAAAATTGAATGTTTACTTACACTGACAAGGCACACAGCCAACAGAAGAATTACCAATTTATTCATTTTCGGATATTAGATCCAGACGTAACACAACCTAACAAGTTGCCAAAGCAGAAGACTCTAAACTTCTCGTGGTAACGATTGCCTTTATCTAGTTCATTTCAAGTCATGTTTATTCCTGTTATCATTGACCTTTGTCGTTGTTTCCCGGAAAGTTAATTAATTAATTAATGAGTTTGCAATGATCGTTAAACGTTACGAAGATGAATCGGCATGTCGTAGTTAGATTCTGATTACGGCCGTGCAATAGAACTTCATCTATTGTTCTGATTAATTTTAACATATTGGTCTGTTTGAAATTATTAAAAATGGGGCAATGAGACAACGAATAAAAGCATAAAATTCTTTAATTGCGATTGTTATAGAACTTTGTTAGTTGGCCGTACCATACCTATACCATACCAGCAAAGCGTAAATGGCTTTGCTGGTAGAGGGTTGTATTTTTGTTTTCACTTGATTTCAATAAAACCAAAAAAGCGCTTCGTTTAGTGTTTATTTTACCTTGACTACTACCACTAAATTCTATTCGGAACTTCTCTAGATCTCGAAATGCGGGACGCAATCATTAAATCGCAATTTTCGATTTAATGATTTTTCTAATTAAATAACCGCAATTATTTAATTTCCTTTTCGAGTCAACAGACCCGAGTTCGATCCCCAGGTGGTATGCTCGTACCAATGGGGTTTTCAAAACTTATGTACGAATTATATCGTTGGCTTGGACATAAAGACGGCGACGGGCTCACCACCGGTCACGTTGTCTGGTCATCAAAAATATCTTCAGTGGAAGGTGGGTCAAAGGGACTTAATTGTCTAGACTGGACCCCTATCTACCCGAGTATTGGGAATTAAAATCCGCGCATAGTCCCAAACCACTTGATAACCAATTAAATTATAATAGTTATGATTTATTCTCGTACATTGAAATTTGGAGCTTGCACTCTTCCGAAGAGCTTAAAGCACTTACTTTCAAGCACAAAAGTAACCCTTATTTACAGAAATGTGAAACAATGCATAATTTTTACACACAATGAATAGAAAACAAACCGCCGCATGAGGTTATACCACCCTTTATCTTCTCGTGTGTGTCGTACGTCACCTACTGACGAGGTAGTAAAGAATGTCTTAAAAATACTAGCGACAGATTAATGTATAACTATTTCCAAATATACCAGCTTAAATTTCAGGAGATTTAGCGGACAGCAGGTTTGATTGCAAGATGTTTGGTACTGAGATCTGTCTGGTACTGTGATCTGCCTATACGCCTGCAATCGCTAATACATCTTTAAGGGTGGCGATTATGGCGAACCCTAACCGTACCGTAAGGTGAAGGCTTATATCCTTCAAAAGATTTTTACAAGCTGTTGTGATGATGATGACGACAATTATCGAAACATAGTAACCACTTTATAAGGATCGGGAAAACAGCCTCACTAGAAGCATAGTCAGGATTTTTAACGTATTCTTTAACATGTTCGACTCGGTAACCACCAACTAAGAGTACAATTATTGTATTTACTGCACATTGAAGAACAGTTTGAGATGGCATTGCATATTGGCATGTTGATGTTAATTTGGTTAGAATATCATTGCTATTAACCTATAAATCACGCAGCTATCACTTATGAACCACAGATAATATGAGTAACAAAAGTTCACCGAACTTTGTTCACTGAATCGTCAATGAAATACGCATGCGATACGTACGAATATTTAGAAAATTAACTACGCATTTAATCATCTATCACAATGCCTCACTTTATAATTATGATAAAAATTTGAAAATAGATATGAGACGCTTTGCATATTTGTAACATGATTTTATTTTAAATATATTTTATTTTATTACGTTTTTAAAATTTAATTAGTATTCCTCCTTAATTCTCTTATTTTACATTGATTCCAATGTAAGGAGTTTAAGCATTTGTGTTATGGAATCTGAAACAATGGAGGTACCACAAACATCTAGACCCGAGACGATGCAGAAAAAGTGGTTACCTGCATTGACCAGTCCGGGAATCGAACACAGTACCCCAGAGCTGACTCCACCATGAAAACAAGCGACGCCAACCGCATACACATCTTTTAAAAAATAAATTATAAATAAATTATATAGTTATGATTCATATCATTCTCGTACATTGAAAATTGAAGCTTGCACTCTTCCTAAGAGCTTACAGCGCTTCCTTTCAAGCACAAAGGTAAAATTATACATCGTTTCATACTGTATATTTTATTACAATTAAAAAAAATATTTTAACACATTATAAATAGGAAATGAAAGGACGGCGAGAAACAAATGTAATAAAATAAATAAATATAAATATCTTCACGTAATTCCCAACACAGGGCTAGACAGAGGTCTAGTCTAGACAATTAAGTCAGTTTGACCCACCTTCCACCGAAGATATTTTCGGGACAACGTCACAGGAGGTGAGCCCGCCGCCGTCTTTATGTCCAAGCCAACGATATAATTCGTACATAAGTTTTTGAAAAACCCAGTGGTACGAGCCTACCACCTGGGGATCGAACTCAGGTCTCTTGACTCGAAATTCCGACCACCCAACCACTCGGCTATCGTGACTATGAGAAAGAGAAGTCAAATTAAAATTTGTATCAGAATGCCTTAAAATTATTTATTAAACAATACTGCTGATAATTTATTAACAGGCTATATATATTAACTATTACCTAGATGGTACAGTTTGACAGGTATATACACAATAATGAATGTCAAATTCAATAGCCTGGTTGATTGAAATCTTGACTTACAGCTATATGTTTAAGTCGTTGAATATGAATGTGCTCCGGGCATGAATCTTTATATATGTGCATAGGAATAGTTTAAGTATATATCATAGTTTTATTCTTTTTTATCTTATCTTCGTCTAGATATTAAGGTAGGTCTAGATATTATTCTACAAAGGAATTCCTTGTGATCAAATGTGATGCCATTTGTTTGTTTATCATTTGTTGTTTGATTGTTTATAATATTAAATATAGTTATAAAGATATTATATTTCACCGAAGATAGTTTTGGACAACGTGACAGGTGGTGAGCCCGTCGTCGTCTTTATGTCCAAGCCAACGGTATAATTCGTATATAAGTTTAAGTAGTTTGAAAAAATCCATTGATACGGGCTTAGGATCGAACTGAGGACTCGAATTCCGACCAACCAACCACTCGGCTATCGTGACTATAAACGCTCGGTACTCTGTCTAAGCCTGTATTGGAAAACAGATATACACTGTTACAGCTGTTAACTTCATTTGGAATAAGTTTTTCTTTAACTTTTGTTTTGTTCTTAAATTTTGTTTAGAACGAGAGAGTACTCAGTTGAGTGGAATCAAAGACTTAAAGACTTCAATAATCATAAATTTATTCATTCATTATAAAAAGCGATATAAAAGTAAGAATAAGTTTTGCTAATCTCTCGTTTTATCCTCCCGTTTTTCAGTATGCTTTTTTAACTCCAGCTGAAAGAAAAATTACGTCAAAGTTTAACAGGGAAACGAAAAATAAATAATTGTAATTATGAGTTTATTTCGAATTATTTTTATATATTATGCTAGAAGTCACAATAGTCCCAACCACTCGGGGTTGGGTGGTCGGAATTTCGAATCAAGAGACCCGAGTTCGATTCCCTGATGGCAGGCTAAAACTTATGTATGAATTTATCATTGGCTTGGACATTGAGACGGCGACGGGCTCACCACCTGTCACGTTGTTCCGAAAATACCTTCAGTGGAAGGCGAGTCGAAGGGACTTAATGGTCTAGATAAGACTTCTGTCTACCCCGGGGATGAGTAATTTGTGCTTATCTTATTTTACAGCATGTCCACTGCAAGATAATGGAATCTGTCTCGTATGGAGGATTTGCAATCTTTCTCAATCTCCACACTCGACAAGTGGATCCACGATATCATTACCAGTCATACATCGGTGGCTATGCAATGTTTTCACAATGAATTACCGTAACACTAATTCATGTTTATTGAATTAAAAAAAATATTCTTACCACATTACGTAAACTATCAACTACGTTATTGAGACTTTCTTTAATCTGTTCGGAATTAAGTATCTCCGACACTTTGTGACCAAAGGTTTTTGATATGTCCTGTACTTGCTTTTGTATGTTTTCTAAATAAAATTTGTTCTCTGTAGGTTCTGTGTCGCGCTTTACATATGCTTGTATCTAAAAGTAATAGTCACGATAGCTGAGTGGTTAGGTGGTCGGAATTTCGAGTCAATAGACCCGAATTCGATCCCCAGTTGGTTGGCTCGTACCAATGGGTTTTTCAAAAACTTATGTACGAATATCGTTGGCTTGGATATAAAGACGGCGACGGGCTCACCACCTGTCACGTAGTCCCGAAAATATCTTCGGTGGAAGGTGGGTCGAAGGGTCTTAATTGTCTAGACTCGACCTCTGTCTACCCCTGTATTGGGAATGGCGTGAAGATATTTTTTTATTTTTTTTTTGGATCTGAAAGCATAAATAGAATGTTTAGTAACGGTTTAAGTTAATAAAGGTTTTTGTTTTTATATTTATTTATATTAGATTTAAAAAAATCAGTAAATAATATAAAACACATACATATACCTTTTTATACACTTAAATAATGCATTAATAGATAAGGACATGATCACATACATCCTAAAGAACAGCTAAAGCACTTGTATTTGGAAACTGAAACAACAAAAGCACCACAAACACGCAGACCCGAGAAAATGTAAAAAGAGTTATTTTTTTGTTCTACTTTGACCCGCCAGGAAATCGAACCAGGGACCTTAGAGATGGTGATTCCTTTTACCTGTGAGTACGCCCCTCGTTCAAGGAGATCGTTAAAATATAATCACATCAAAATTCAAATGAAATCGATGAAAAGTCAAGGTCAAACTTAAGTTTCTTTTTTGTTTAGTTTTGAATAGTGACAACTTATCTCATATAATTTATTTAAAAGTAATATAAATTTAACTTAATTGTCTAGACTAGACCTCTGTCTACCTCAGTATTGGGAAATGCGTGAAGATATTTTTTTTTATTTTATAAATTTAATCAGCATCAACATAAATGTGTTAATGTCCACTACAAAATATAGACCTATACCTCACGTGATGTTTAAACGCTGCTGTCCGTAACTGGTCTGCTGAATTTTGGTCTGCTATTTTTCGAGATGATTATACCGCTATCTAATGGTATCCCATTGCATTTTTAAAGCTTTTCCCTTAGTCACCTCATACGATACTCACTTATTACACCGATACCATATGGATGACAGAGGATGGATATTTAATATATAAGATACTTTATTTATATTGTAAATTATAAAGTATTACATTCATATTAAGTTTAAAATATACATATTGAATAAATCAATAAATAAGGAGAAAATACTTACATTGGCAAGGCATATAGCCAAAAATACAATGCAGAGCTTATTTTTTTTTTAAATAACAACCACTTCCTTAAACTGTTAATGATATAGTAATCACAAAGCATATTCTTTATTTATTTTTAAATATACCCGATAATTATAGTCAAACATTTTATTAATTCAAACACTCTCTAATTTAGTTAACTGACTCAGGCGTTACTTTGCGGAAATTCATTGTAAAGTTGTTATTTAAAAAATTACTTCGCAACCCTCCGCATGAAAAATTTTTTTCATGCGGAGGGTTGCGAAGTAATTTTTTAAATAACAACTCTCTAATTGTTAACCAGACAATTTATTTTAAGTAATTAAGTATTTTGTTAGTCATTAACAATAGCTGATTGGAAATAACGAATGCACATGAATAGAAAAAATATGTGTTGTAATAAGGGAGAGAAAGGTTCTCGAGTGGCAACTCGTACAGACAAATGCAGTATTGGGCGACCCCCCACGAGAAGGAGTGAGCACTTGCAAAATGGTGCAATAAGTCGACAGATACAGGTAGCTGAGCACCGTTCACTGTGGAAAGTTTTAGGGGAGGCCTATGTTCAGCAGTGGACTCTTGATAGGCTATAAAGAAGAAGAAAAAAGAAGAGGAGTTGTAATATTTCTAAGAGTCTTTGCTTTACTAACCTTTTATTATAAATTCTAATTAAAAATGTGATGTAACTTTTAGATAATAAACACACTTTTAAAAATGGTTCATAGATGGGGCACCCCTTTAAAAAAAAGCGGTGCTACTTTTGTAAAATGTTTGATTGCACAAAAATATAGCTTCTGAAGCTAAACTAAGACAAACCTGACTTGCAGCTCCAGTATCGTCCAACATGTTAATTTTTGCTCACACTAAGTGAATTTTTTATATATTTCTGACATAACGCCATCACATAGAATAAAGATGTTGGATATTAAAACCGATGAAAATTTGATTTATTCAAAGCACATGCAATATTGTTAGAAGTAGATGGACGCAAGTAGCTCAAGACTATTATGTTAATCTTTAGGGAAAACCAACGTTTAGCAGTGAACTTTTGATTGCAGAGAAAAAAAAAAAAATAGAAATGCCGTTCACGTTAAAATTTATTTCTGACACAAATTTGACAGCATGTTAACTTATTGCTAGACTATGTACCGCAGCAAAGGCAAAGACTCACGGTTTAAAATTTAACGCACTTACTATTTTTCTAAATTAAACTATCCCAAGGTGCTTCTTATAACATCAGCTATCTGAAAGTGAAAATCCATTTGAAATTGGACCAGCTATTTCAGAGATTAGTCGGAACAGAAAGACAGGCAAAAATTTTAAAAATTGTTTCTTTTTTATGTAAATGCCGTATTTCAGATGCATTCATTAAAAAGTGTTATTTTAAATTACAAACAGACATTATTTTGCATATACATTGAAATACGTACATGGATATATTAACGAGTATAAACATATATTTTTCTACCACCCGATACTTTAGTTAATGGTGATTCCGCCATTGTTTTTTTTTTTTGAAATCTACATTTATTTATACCCGAGGTATGAAAGTTTATATGTATTTATTTATCTATGTATTTATATTTATTTCAGTTTATTTTAGTTTATCAATTAACCTCACGGGCTCACCACCTATCACGTTGTCCCGAAAATATCTTCGGTGGAAGGTGGGTCAAAGGGACTTAATTGTCTAGACTAGACCTCTGTCTACCCCTGTATGGGAAATTGAGTGAATATTTTTATTTATTATTTATTTTAGTTTATATGTATTTATGTATCTAAGTATAATGTTGACGATCACTAATTTGACGACCTCTATGTACGAGTAGTATTACACCGGTTTACACGGCGTCGAAAACTCTGAGGTCCCAGGTTCGGTTCACGTTAATGATCCTGTCGGTCACTACATACTAGGCTATTGGGTATAGGCTAGGTAATGGGAATGATTTCAATGATATCGTCCCCATTACAGTTTTATATCAGGTTAAATTTAATTAACCATTTCATATAGGAGTAAAATTTTAAAATAATATGCAGAAATAATATAATGAATTATATAATGGACCACTTAAATGCACTCACTGCTTTAGAAATCCCATTGAATTGATCCCCTCAACATTGGCTCCAACTGTTTCTCGTTGACCTCGCTTATTGCTTTTGCCAAGCTTTGATCTACGCAGTTACTAATCTGATCAATATTCTGTTGGAATGTTTCCAAGATATTTGGCTCTGAGGACATTGATAAATCTCTTCGAACGAATGCCTCGATCTATTAAGATATATTTAATTTTCTTCGCAGTTAACAAACAAAGTAACATCTGACCTAAAAAGCCTGTACAAATCCACAGCTGGATATAAAACTCTGCCTTAAGGAAGATTTTCCATAGTTGCCACGCTCAATGAAGTCAAAATAGTCTACAGTACCGAACACCACAAATCGTATAAGCTGCTGCTCGTTACTAGTCTACTTATTTTTGGTCTAGTTTTTTTTAGTGACCGTGACCGTGTGGTAACCGTGTAAGAATATTGCCACTGCCTTTCTTCCCGTGGATATCGTAAAAGGCGACTAAGGGAAACAGCCATGAAATATGTTATGGCAACCGATAGATGGCGGAATAACATACATACATACATATAATTACGCCTCTTTCCCGTAGGGGTAGGCAGAGACCACTTCTTTCCACTTGCTACGATCCTTACATACTTTTTCGCCTCATCCACCCTCATCATTCCCTTCATACATTCTCTTCGATTCAGGGTACTCTTGACCTGGCCTTTTATCAGGATAATAAAATTGATTTGGTCTCGAAACGTCCGCCTAGATCTTCCCCTTCCTACACTTCCATTCACACTCGTCTTATACACTTTTTTCGTCAATTGTTCTTCATTCATTCTCTCGACATGGCCAAACCATCTGAGCATACCTTTCTCAATTTTAGTCACTACATCTTCTTTCAGACCACAACGTTTCCTTATCTCACTATTCCTTATCCTGTCACTCAGTTTAACTCCTGTCATACTTCTTAACGCTCTCATCTCAACTGCATTTATCCTTCTTTCATGTTTCTTCTGACATACCCAACTTTCACTTCCGTACATGAGTGTTGGAACCAACACTCCCCTATGCACAGCCAAACGAGCCTTGTTATACACCTTCCGACTATTCATAAAGGAGTGCAGGGCTCCATTCACCATGTTTCCTGCATTCACTCTTCTTTCGATATCACTCTCACACTTTCCATCTCTTGTAAACTTTGAACCCAGATACACAAACTCATTCACCTGTTCAATTTGTTCATCTCCAATCACGATATTGCAGTCTGTCATTGTCTTATCTCTTTCAAACACCATCACTTTCGTCTTCTTTACATTCATCTTCATCCCCTTTCTAACAAAAGCTCCACTCATAGCAGTTACCATCTCCTGCAACTCCTCGGCTGAAGATGCAAGTAATACTTGATCATCAGCATAGAGAAAACATTTGACGAGTAACTCATTCATTCGCAACCCACTTTCATTCTCTTTTAAATCTGTCAAGCAATTGTCCATGAACAGATTAAACAGCCACGGTGACGCTACACATCCCTGTCTAACACCTTTTTCGATATTAAACCATTCAGTATATGCTCCGTTTATCCTTAAACAAGCACAGGAATCCCTATAAAGAGATTGCAATGCTCGTATGAGGATACTGCTGACACCTTTCACGGACAATGGTGACCACAATTCATTCCTAACCACTCTATGGCGGGATAACCATCTCTAAAAATATCAGACCAAAATAATCAGACCAAGATGGGCAGCAGCGTCTGAGGTGCGAGTGGCCTGGTACTGCGATCGCCAATCCGCCTGTCAAGCGTGGCGATTATGGCAAATCCTCCCTATGGGAGATGCCTCTATCCTGCAATAGACTTCAACAGGCCGTTAGGTATATATGTATGTGTGTATTTTTAGAGAAAGCTATCTCGCTTTTTAAAGGTAAAGTTATATGCAAGGATTTTCTCTCAGTAACATCTTACGACACACACAGGAAGAGAGGGGATTATTCTTATGCCGATAACATATATTACTTCTCTGTAGTCAATTTTAATAAATATCATTTATTAACTAGATCTGTAAGTATCGAGAACAATTAAAAACTTTTGTAATTTATTC
Organism: Sericinus montela; assembly: GCA_029286605.1. NCBI lineage: Eukaryota > Metazoa > Arthropoda > Insecta > Lepidoptera > Papilionidae > Sericinus > Sericinus montela. The sequence goes on from JAGSMR010000015.1 coordinate 12,651,142, forward strand.
ACCTATTTTATTTTGCTTGTGGTAAAGATTTTTTAATTATAGAATAAATAAAACTAAAATGAGTAACTGTAACTAAAAAGCAATATTTACCAATATTTATACGTTGGAAAATCCATGTTTGAGGTATCTGCCACAGAATCTTTATCACGGGGTAAAATGGTTTCATAATAAAAACAAAGTTATTTTATAAAATAAATAAAATAAAATATCTTCCCGCAATTCCCAATACAGGGGTAGACAGAGGTCTAGTCTAGACAATTAAGTCCCTTCGACCCACCTTCCGCCGAAGATATTTTCGGGACAACGTGACAGGTGATGAGCCCGTCGCGGTCTTAAGTTAAGAAAGTTATTTTATTATTTATTAAGTTAAGAAAGTTAAGAAATTTATTTTTACTATAAATCATTGAAATGATAAATAATTTATAAAATTTCTATTCAAAATATATATATATATATATATATATATATATATATATATATATATATATATATATATATATATATATATATATATATATATATATATATATATATATATATATATATATATATATATATATATATATATATATATATATATATATATATATATATATATATATATATATATATATATATATATATATATATATATATATATATATATATATATATATATATATATATATATTCATATTTGAACAGACTTCACAAACACACGTGCATGAAACAGGACGTCTGTTTCAAAGGACAGAGGAAAATCCGGCCATTGATTTAAAAGGAAGCAAGCGTTTTTGCTTAAAGCGATCGTTCAAATTATATTGCTTTGTTATGCAAGGTTCCTAGATATATTTTTATTATTTTCCCAGTTTTAATGATATACTTAAATGAATATTGTTAAGTTAAGTTTTAGTTTTAGGTCATGATAGCCGTGTGTTTATGTGGTCGGAATTCGAGTGAAGAGACATGAGTTCGATCCACAGGTGGCAGGCTCCTATGTTTGGCTACCTATGTTTTTCTTTTTTTTTTTTTTTCAAAAACTTATTTACGAATTATATCGTTGGAATGGACATTAAGACGGTGACGGACCACCTGTCACGTTGTCCCAAAAATATCTTCGGTGGAAGGTGGGTCGAAACAACTTAATTGTCTAGACCTCTGTCCACTCCTTGATTGGAAATAGCGTGAATCTTTTTTATATTTTTATAATGGTATATAGCCACTAGACAGTGCGCAGTCACATTTGTAGGGATTCGTAAAGAATGGACTCATGATATTGTATCTATTTGTTGTGCTTCATGCAGACATTCATACAATTACAGTCGATAAAATTTCAGATGCAGTCTTAAAATGTTTTGAAAGCAGAGATGGAAGTTAAAATGATCTTTGCCTTTTGAAACGCTGTGTTTCAGCTAAGTCCTCATTAAAATCGTGCTCCTCTGACAACCTAGGGTCTCTGATGCCGAATGCTTCGTTGCATTCAATAATTTTAATGCGATTAAAAATATTGGAATTATCTGAACACATTTTTTTCTATACATGGTAATTTATCGAAATGAGTTATACTTGCTAAATACTGTCAGTGAAGGAGTGCGTGCTATTTCAATAAATAGTATGTAAAGTTTATTTCATTTCCGTATTTAATTTTTCGTTTTTCTGCTATATAAATCTATCCAGATGTACTAAAACATCAAGACGGCGACGGGCTCACCACCTGTTACGTTGTCCCGAAAATATCTTTGGTGAAAGGTGGGTCGAGGTCGAACTTATGTGTCTATCTACCCCTATATCGGGAATTGCGTAAAGATATTTTATTTTTTTCAGATGTACTAGCAACATAAAACATGATCCGTATTAAAAAAAGATTAAAAATATGCATATCCTTACATATCATAAAACCCAAAGATTTCTTTATTTAAAATAATAAGATTTATTGCAAATATCAATAAAGACTAAATTGACTAATCCTCTGACTACTCCAGTACTGCGAAATGGGCGCTAAAAAATCACGATTGCCGAGTGGTTGGGTGGTCGGAATTTTGAGTCCAGTGACCCGAGTTCGATCACCAGGTGGCAGGCTCGTACCAATTCGGGTTTTAAAAACTTATGTACGAATTATATCCTTGGCATGGATAGAAAGACGACGGGCTCACCACCTGTCACGTTGTCCCGAAAATATCTTCGGTGGAAATTGGGTCGAAGGGACTAAACTGTCTAGACTAGACCTCTTTCTAACCCTGTATAGGGATTTGCGTGAAGATATTTATTTTATTTATTTACTATCAATAAACAAATGTACATTCTTGTGTCAATGAATAAATGATTTGATTTGATATGATCAGCACAGAGTCAATGAGTGTCCGCTGACCTCTTTTAACTGATGCGATATCCATAGAATAGGCTCATGTGAGTATGACTTAAACAATGTAATTTAAGCAAAAATGTCATAAATTTTCTTAATATATGTCAAAAATTTAGGCATGCTACTATTTAATGGCTAAACTTTGAGATCTTCTAATTTAATATACTACTATCTTGTAAACACCCAGTTTAATGGCAAATAAAGATTATGATTATGATATCCTTCAGTAGACTTTTACTTCATAGGTATGCATCAGTTATGTATCAGATTACTACAGGAATATTATAGTGCTAAACCCAATAACCGATAACCGTCATACAGAATTTTCTGAATTTTGTTATTCATCAATATGATGATCATCATCAACACCATCTTGATGTTTGATATTCCATCACAGTGCGTTTTTCGCGAAATTTTCTGCCACGCACTTGCACTTTATGGAATGTGCTGTCATCGGCGTTTTTTCCGGACCGACACGACTTAAGGACCTTCAATGAAAGAGCCTATTCCTTTCTCAAATGCCGGCAACGCATCTGCTATTCCTCTGGTATTGCAGGTTTTCATAGGCGGCGGTAATAACTTACCATCACGTGAGTCACCTGCTCGTTTGCCCCCCTATACTATAAAAAAATTCACCGGCATCAGGTCTTTGATACAGTGGTCGTGAGCCGTTTTCCCTCCGAGTATCTTGCTACACTCATTCTAGAACATACAGGATCGCATGAAGTCGGGTTTGATTAATCCAGATCTGTTATGTATTCACAGTTTAAATACCCGATTGATGAAATAATTATTTTAACAAAATACGTTATTTTTATTTGATGGCTTGATACATAAATTAATAGTTCCATAAAAGCTACGGCTATACACTTCCCGAAAAATAGTACGATAATATAACGATGTCATTTCCTACATTAGTTTGTCACCAAACTGTGTTTCTTTCTTTCGGCTAATTAAGCATTTCTATTCATGTTACTAATTGAAACATCGTTAAAGAAGTTGACACAAAACAAATTATCTAGTATGTCTTTGTTATAACTAGCTAATATTTGCAAAAGAAAACTCGATAGCTAATTACTAGCCTGTATCTTTGTACGTCTATATGTTTTTATATTAATATACAGGGCGGGCCAAGAACTTGTGTGTAACTTACCGCGCAAACTATTGCCGCGCGGGGCGCGGGCGCGGGCGCGGGCGCGGGCGGGGCACTAGCTCGCTTCTTGGAAATTTAGTCGCAATGGATCGCTTCACGGGGCCACAACGCGCTTACTGCGTGAAACAGTTTTATTGCGTGCGTTGGGTCATCCATATCAGGGGGGTGTAAAAGGCCCCCCTTTATGGGTTGCGAGTTTCGAGGCATTGCCTCATGACTCGGGCGTCTTCTCAGGGGGCTGCTGCTCCCCCGGTCCTGGGTACCGCCTTTCAGCGGCGTTGTGTAGGCGTGTTACGTACTTTACGTCTTATGTCGGGACTTTATTGCACTTCCCCGGTCCCCCCCGGGCCGGGTGGCAATGAGAGAATATCTCTCGGGAGTGGTCGCCACTCCGGTGGTCGAGCGTGTAACGGTAGCCGTTCCTGGATCGCCAGGCGATGTAGGTGTTCGTGTGGCCCGTTGTCAGCGCGGTCGTACATTCCGCGCGACACCCGGACCACGAATTCTTCAACCGTTTCCATTTTTAGGTCCCTGGCGATGACGTCATTGCGTACAAAGCGACCCGCTCCAACTATAGTACGTAGTACTATATTCTGTTGGACCTGTAGTCGCCGACGTTGGTATGTTGAGGTGAACGCGTACCACGCAGGCGCCGCGTCAGTTAATCTTGATCTTATGTATGTTTTATATATACCTATCTTGGTTTTTACAGGTAGCTTTTTTGTTGAATGTACCGGATAGAGAACCGCCCTCGCTGCTCTCGCGCTACTTATAGCGTAGTCCACCTGCGCGGTGAGGCGTAGCGATTTATCTATCCGGCAACCAAGATAGGTGACGGCGCTCTGCCACTTGATCTTTTGTCCTCTTAGTTCGAGTTGTGGTGGCACGCGCCCTCGGCGATTGGTGATTATGGCGGATGTCTTCCCGACATTAATAGTCATCCGCCATTTATCTAACCATTCAGGTAATAGGTCCAACAGTCGCTGCATCTTCTTGGCAGCGATGTTTGCCCGACGGGACGACGTAAAGTACGCGCTGTCGTCCGCGGAGAGTGCGAGCATGACATCGTCTTCCCACTCCCGGACGCGACCCTCGAGCGTGGGGATGTCGTTGGTGTAGATTGCGTACAGGCAAGGAGAAAGACAACTGCCCTGTGGAACGCCTGCTTCTATAGTGCGTACCGCCGAATCGGCTTGCTCGACGGTAACGTAGAAGATACGCCCTACTAAGAACGATTCTACTAATCGTACGTAGCCAGGTGGTATGTTTTCTTCTTGCAATAGCTTGTATATTAGACCCGTATGCCACACTCTGTCGAAGGCCTTCTCCATGTCTAGTAAGACCCCCAGACAGCAGCGGTCGCGATGTTGTTCGGCCGCTAAATAGTGTAACACACGGGCCAGTTGCGTCGTTGTAGAATGACCGCTACGGAAGCCGTGTTGTTCTACGCGTGGCTCTACGAGCGGGCGGAGCCTCCGTAGCAGTAATTTCTCGAATAACTTTGCTACGTACGATAGCAATGTTATAGGGCGATAGCTTGCCGGAGACTTCCTGTCTTTTCCGGGTTTCGGCAGTACGACTATTCTTCCTTTTCACCCGTGGGTAGTGTAGGGTGCGCAATATTCCGTTGTAAAGACGGGATAGCGCAACAAATCCTTTCTCGGCAGTTGTCTTAACGCGACGGTCGTTATAGCGTCGTGCGTAGCAGTATTAGGCTTGAATTGCCCCTCGAGATGTTGTGCCAAGATCTCTGCCCAGTTTTATTTAAACGACTTTTCGCTCATTACTGTGAGACGCTTATTTCGCGTATAATATGGTTTACACGACTTAAGTCAGTGTCCAAGTGCTCCTTTAATAAAGAAATGGGTGAAGAAGTTCGAAGAGGGATCTACATTAAATGTGAAACAAACCGGCGGCCCACGGACTTCTTGGAGCGAAGAAAACGTGCAGCAAGTTTCCGCTTCTGTTCGACGTGATCTAGATTTATTGACACGCAAACGTTCGGCTGAATTACGATTATCCCGCACATCATTACGCCGTATTTTGAAATTACATCCATATAAGATCCAGCTAGTGCAAGAACTAAATCCTAATGATTAAATCATCAATTTGCGTAAGTCATATGCCGAAACAATCTTAACTCGTTTCAGTAATTTTCACATCATCTTATTTTCTAACGTAGCCCATTTCCACCTAAATGGACATGTAAACAAACAGAATTGCAGGTATTGGAGCAGCGAAAATCCTAAAGCTAAACATGAGAGGCCACTTCACTCTCCTAAGGTAACTGTATGGGCTGCAATTTCAGCAAAAGGAATCATCGAACCTTACTTTTTTGAAGATTCTCGAGGCCGTTCAGTTACTGTTAATTCTGCCGAGTATGTGAAAATGTTACGGGAGTTCTTAGCACCGATGCTACTGGAATTTTCTGGCTATAATCGTAACACATGGTTTTAACAAGATGGAGCCACGTGTCACACATCGAACGAGTCCTTGCCGGTGGTCAAAGACATGTTTCCGGAAAAGCTGATATCCAGACGGGGTGACATCTCATGGCCACCCAGAAGTCCAGATCTATCCCCAGCAGACTTCTTTTTATGGGGTTATGTAAAGAGTCGTGTCTACATTGATAAACCGAATACACAGCGTCAACTTAAAGAAAAAATCATCGAAGAGATGTCGGCGATCTCGCGGTCTCTTTGCAGAAGAGTATTCGAAAACTTCAGGACTCGCTTAGATGAGTGCAAAAACCGAAACGGTGGTCATTTAGACGAAATAATTTTTGAAAAATAAATTACAACTAATTAGCTTTCTCGTAAATAAACGATTTCTATAATATGTTAAATGGTTTTTTTATACGTTTTTTTCAAATGTTAACTAATTGATGGCCCACCCTGTATATGCGTCCGTGGTATTGTAATTATGATATGTTTTTTTTTTAATTTAAATGTAATGTAATTGATGTTGTTTTTAGCTATTATTTAGGAAATTCAGATGTTTGAGGAGTTTTAATTACTAATAAAATTTACTTAATTGAAAAGCACCATACTACTCTAGAGCATTCTACACCTACTACACTAACATACTACAGTAAAATTTCAAATATTTAAGAAATAAATAAATAAACACATATATGTATATAGGGACAACATCACGTACATTGCTTCGATCCCAAAGCAAGCACCTAAAGCACCCAGACCCGAGAAAGTGCAGAAAAAGTGGTTTTTCTACATACATAGTTCCGTCCAGGAATCGAACCCGGGACCTCAGAGACAACTTGAAAACCGTGGACTAATGGCGTAAACACCGTTTACGCCATTAGTCCACGGAGGTTATCATAATTTTGCAGTTGTCATTTTAAATCTAGTCATGGGAAAATAAAATTAATTTTCATGATATATAAAGGCTTAAAGGAATTGATAATCTTTTTTAAACAATAAAGACAAGGCTGCGTTTTTAATTTTATTTTATTTCTAAAAAATTATCAAATCTCAATAATAAAGGTCGGGTTTTTAAATCTACCTTTTTATACTCATGGTCTATTGTACTCGCTTACGATACCTAGGTGTAGAAATGAGGTGTTCAACTCTAAAACCAACACTATATGGCTAAAACATCTTCCACTAACTGTATACTTTCTAATATTAGGAATAATATTTTTTTAATAACTCGTTGGTTTACATATCCATTTCTTCGGTATCACTATCAGTATCAGTAGAAGCAACGTCTGGGTACTTCGGATCTACGTGTTTTTTAGGTTGAGCCGAAAAATCCAAGTCGCCGAAGCAGTCATCTTCTTCTTCTTCGCTGCTGGTCAATATATCAAACTGGAAAAAATTACGGAATACAGAAAACTTTTCGATGTTAGGATTACCTGTGTTTTGATATTAAATATTTGTAGACGCCAATTCAAGTATAAACCAAAATTGAACAGATGGTAAGGGGCAGTCTTAGGTGCAACGTGTTTAGTATTGCGATGGACAAAGCCAAGCGAGACCATAATTGAAAACTCTCCGGTATGTAAGGTTTATGTCCTTCATTGGACAACGCAATGGGCCAGTTAGTTGCAGCCTGCCTACGAAGAGTTACAAGTTCAAATCAAGCTAAGGGCAAAGATTTCAGTAATAAACACAAATGTGTGTGTTCGAGTTAGACGTTTAAATTTTATCGTTGTCGTGGAAATAGGCTAGGCTGTTGTTTCGCCGTGGTAAATAAATCGTCAGCTCCATAGCCCTGATGCCGCAGAAGGCGGCAAACCACTCTTGAGGGGGTGTTAAGTGTTTTCTATTTCAACTTTTGTTGAACGTGTCTAAATGTTATTAATATGTCTTTATCCATTATCGCTGATACGTATCTGTTGATAATTTACAATAGAAAACAAAAAAAATACAAAGATCGCAAACAGAGACGAGCAATAACATTTATTTATGCAAATTCTGTGAGAATTAACGCGAATCCACTCCGCGTGTATTTATTAACAAAACAAACGCGTTTCGCTTGCTCAGTTAACTTTGTAAGTGTACAATCAAACAGGGAAATTCGTATTTGCTACGAGTATTATGTCATACGCTAAGTCGGTGACTACCCGATAAAATTAATCTACGTGAGAATATTACAAAAATTATTTATACGTATATGTTTTATTCAGATGTTATTGTTTATCCGTAAAACGTCATCCAATGTGTTTTTAACGCATGAAATCAGTGTAGCAAATATAATTTTTGAATTCTTTTTAAATATATTAGCCCACAAGATTTTCTTACCAAAAATTTTAAAAATGAAAGATATTCCTGTCGCTGCTGCTCGACTACCTCGTCTTCAGTTCTTTGTTTTGAAATTATAGGAGACACTTCATATTTTATTGCATCAGTTGAATTTTGTGTAAAAAAATGCACCATGTGAGTGCCATCGCTATTCTCTTTACTTTCACTCGCAGGTAAACAGCGACACTGAAAAGAGAAATGAAAAAAAAGTATTTATAAATATTTTGTATCGCGAAGATTTTATAGAGCCTATACCTTTCTCAAAGGCCGGCAACGCATCTGCTATTCCTCTGGTATTGCAGGTGCTCATGGACGGCGGTAACCACTTACCATCACGTGAGCCACCTGCTCGTTTGCCCACCTATTCTATAAAAAAACTGTCATAAAAATGTGTAATTTGCTTCATATTGCCAGGGCACTGTTATTCCCTGATAAATTAAAATTTTTACGTCTTTATCTGTAAAGATTATTAATGTTTGCCATTTTAATAACACAATGTGCCGTAACTAAACGTCGAGTTTGGCTATTAATTTTAAAAACTATTTTAATGGTATCTTTCATCGCTGTAATTTTGATAAAAAAAGTAATAAGAAAAAAAATTC
>JAGSMR010000015.1:12672500-12760000 GCA_029286605.1 Sericinus montela
AGACAATTAATTACCAAAATATTAGTGTACAATGTGTATTCGCCATTTAGTGTCTGTGTAAAATAAGACATTAGTATTTGTCTTATCTGTTTGTTATGCGCTTTGTATGCGACCGTGACCGTCACATGGACGTATGCGATAGAGATTGTCATAAACACGTACTAGTAAAAGATAAAGTAATTGCTTTAGGTAAATCTATAATACAGAAGCAATTATCTAATCTATGGATCGTAGTTTTTGGTTATTTATTCTCTCTGCTACCCCGTAATTACAAAATCATAAATTTACATCATGTGAGTTGAATTCAAAAAACTTTTAATAAAACAAGTTTATTTGTATTAGATATCAGCAATATCGTACTCATATATATTATAGTTATATTTTCATCATACGTTTAAAATATGTACAGATTATTCTTACATATGAAAACATAGAAATAGGATTATTATACGCATATCTTCATACTAACATAAAAGGCTTTAAGTAAAAGTAATATTACTTACTAAACACAGACATCTCTCATAGGTTAACTAAGTTCGTAGTTGGTATTTCAGAAATGATTATAGCGCCATCTCTCTTTAACCTTTGCGACTTTCGATTTTACCTTTAGTCGTAAACTGTCTTACAAACTGAGGTTAGTAGATTATAACACACAACCACACACCACTTCTTAAAACTGCCTTTAAACAAAATGTAATTGTTGTTTGCTATAGTTACAGCAACACACTAGGACTATACAGTAAGACAATCACCTGACCTGTTTCTTATAATAAATAATTAGATTTTATTATAGAATTTAAAACTTTTAATAAAACAAGTTTATTTGTATTAGATATCAGCAATATCGTACTCATATATATTATAGTTATATTTTCATCATACGTTTAAAATATGTACAGATTATTCTTACATATGAAAACATAGAAATAGGATTATTATACGCATATCTTCATACTAACATAAAAGGCTTTAAGTAAAAGTAATATTACTTACTAAACACAGAATGGAAGCAGATAACATAGCAAGAAGTAATTTAAACATTTTGAAGGATTTCGAAAGAAATTGTGATGGCAACTAATATTTTACATAAAAACGCTACTTTATATAGAAGTACAACCGTCATACTTCTATTAGATTATTAAGGAATGTCACGTCCAGAAATCTAATTATGAAAAGTAATCATGAGCCGTGAAAAATATTTGTAACGAGTTCTGGTTACAAGAATTGTACCACTGTAATTTTTATTAATGGTTTGCTACAGATCGTTTCTAATTATTTTGTAATTAAATTGGTTATTGTAATAAATAATTCCCGTGCAGTTACTTTTTATTTTTTTTTTTGTATAAATTTGTTTTACTCATTAAAAATTTTAAGAATCTTATGTCTCTTCAAATTTACCAAAAGCATTTTATGAGTAGATTTTGTTTTGAGGTCCTCATGACTGTAAATTTATGAATAGCGAGGTAAAAGTGAGATAAACTTCTAACAGATATCGTTAATACCCATATGAGGCATAGTAAAGAGACTTATAAAACTTTCAACCTCAACGGACGAGTCACGGTGGATCGGAAGGGACTAACGCTAGTTGCAAATGATTTTTACACTTATCAATTTCATAACCCTACTACATACTTAAATACACTAAAATAGACATTACAGTCTGTTTAAGACACCACTAAAACACAGACATCTCTCATAGGTTAACTAAGTTCGTAGTTGGTATTTCGAAATGATTATAGCGCCATCTCTCTTTAACCTTTGCGACTTTCGATTTTACCTTTAGTCGTAAACTGTCTTACGGAAACTGAGGTTAGTAGATTATAACACACAACCACACACCACTTCTTAAAACTGCCTTTAAACAAAATGTAATTGTTGTTTGCTATAGTTACAGCAACACACTAGGACTATACAGTAAGACAATCACCTGACCTGTTTCTTATAATAAATAATTAGATTTTATTATAGAATTTAAAATCCTTGTATTAGATAACTCTTATTACCGCCAAGCTAAGCTTTATATTCTGGCACGCCTTATCAATATGGTTATTTCAATTCGTTCAAGTCTTCTTCTATCAAACTTATGCATATACATTAACCAGGTCATATTTAAACGCCGTATACATAAATGTATTCGAAATAACACAAATTGCACTATAAATAACAAGAAGTTTATTTTAATTTTGTATACTGAATACAAATAGGAATCGTCAATTTTGATAGTGTTGTCTAAATATAAATTTGTTGTTAGCACAAAGGCACTCAATATTTATATAATAGCATATCTTGGTTAAGGTTAAAAGATTGTAAATTCTTTCTCTGATAAGCTAATAATTAGCTAGTTTAAACGTAATTTAAGAACAAACAAGATTATATACAACAAAAAAAAAAAAGAAAATTACATAATTGAAAATAACACTACCGTATTCTACTCACATTTATTATTAAAATACCAAAACAATAATAATTAATAGCAGCCATTGTGATAATTCAAATATAAACAGACAATTAATTACCAAAATATTAGTGTACAATGTGTATTCCCCATTTAGTGTCTGTGTAAATAAGACATTAGTATTTGTCTTATCTGTTTGTTATGCGCTTTGTATGCGACCGTGACCGTCACATTGACGTATGCGATAGAGATTGTCATAAACACGTACTAGTAAAAGATAAAGTAATTGCTTTAGGTAAATCTATAATACAGAAGCAATTATTTAACACAATTTGTTTCAAGTTTTGAGAGAATTTATTTCAATACTCTTTGACTTGATAGGAAACGGAACATGCAGCAATGTCTAAGTTGCGAAATGTCTGTTGCTGTAATTGCCAAACCGCCTGACCACCTCGCCATGCTCCCCATTGACAATTATTTCCTTATGAGAATGATATAAGTTCTGTCCCGAAAATATCTTCAGTGAAAGATGGGTCAAAGGGACTTAATTGTCTAGACTAGACCTCTGTCTATAATTGCGTGAAGATATTTAATTATTTATTTATATAAGTTCTCCAGTCGACGTACATAACAAACTGTTAAAACAGTTTGTTATGTACGTATGTATGTAATGTAATAGAATGAAAAATCACATCACCCATAGTTCCAACAGCGCTTTTCCGGCACTAAAAAAATAAATAAAAATTTACTTATGTTTAGCCCCGGATTCAATTAGTTAGGAAGCTGTACTGTCCTAATGATTTAGTTGTTTTGACTCATAATATTTTTCTTATTCTAAACAATAATGTGGATTTTTCTATATCGCTTTTCTTTTAAATATAAAATAAGATATAACTATTTGTCTCAATTTATTTCAATCAAGATATTTGGTAACAATTTTATGAACGTTCTGAATTTATTTATAGTTTGACTTTGTGCCTTAATAATATGTTCCGTGTGTGACGTATGTATTTGATATAATCCATACTGTGAAGATACTTTTGTAGACCTTATAAGATCAATAGATATTTATCAACATCCCATCGCTTGATTGTTTCATTTAAATCACATCTTTCAAAAACTATCCATTGCTTTTTAAAACTATCAGGCGCTTTTTATATATATACTACATGTAGACAATCGTGGTACGGCGACGTTGAGTCTCTTTTTCCCAAAAATTCTATGCTCCTCTGTTCCATGTTACTTCAATAAAAGAAAAATTATCTTAGTCTTTTCGCACTATTTCCGTTTTCCTATTCTCCAATTTCTAACCGCCACATAAATCAATCGAAGTGCCCAGATTAGGAGAGCATCTACGATATAATCGGGTTAAAGCCAAAGAGAAAGAAATATTCTCGAGTGAGCAACCGTTCTCAAATTGTTTAACACCTTACTTAAAATTTATTCACATTCATTATTATATTTAATATTAACAGAAGACGGAACGGAAAGGCAAAATCTATGCAATCAAATTCTAAATAATTCAAAATTTAATCTGTCTGAGAAACATTTTGTCATTTCGAGCCCAAAACTCATTTTCATTCATTAATTTGGTATAAATAATTACTTCTGTCTTGCATTAGGATTCAGATCATATTTCATGGCATACATTACGCATCTCTGTTTAATTTCCATATTCTTTTGTCTCTCGCGATAATGATCAGTAAAGGGATATATGAATGACAGTTGGACAATTTCTTCAATAAAAAAATCTTCATAGTACAGAGTTTATTTAATGCTGAAAAAAATATTTGTATATGATTGCAATAACGAAGAACAACTCGAAGAGATATAGCACGAGATTTATATCGCATTCCAAAGATATGGATCAAATTGTGTTAAGATGTAATGGAGACCGGATGAGACATAAAATTCCTACGAAGTTTTCTTTTAAGAAAATTGAATATTCATGTAGGGCGATGGCAGCAATCTATCCTCGCTACAAAGGCATGAATATCGACGTATCGAAATTGAATTTCCTTCAAGTTCCGCTTTAAATATCGCCAAATAAGGGGGAATTTATCCAACGAATTCCTATCCAAGCTTTAGGAATAGTACATTTTTACTCTTTTCCCTTGGATGTCGTAAGAGGCGACTAACTATTAACAAAACTAAGAAGTCTTGATAATGTTACTAGTTACCGAGAAATGACTATGCAATCATCTCGTTATCAGACCAAATTAAGCAGATCAGTGACGAGCAGCGTTCTTAATTGCGAGGTACCTGGTAATAAGGTCGCCATCTGCGTAGCATTTCCAATTCCTGCCAATTACACATTGGCAATTCCTGGTACGCCGTTCTTATGAGAGAAATCTAAATCCAGCAGTGCCTTTTACCGTTAGGTAAAAGTTATAAATGGGTATATATGTTTTTATTTCTAGATTTTTTTAATAAATATGTTTATTATGGTCATATTATTTGATTTAAATTAGTGGTGGTGCTATCGATTTCGTACAGTACGTAGTATCGGGGGTTGACATATAATCTATAAGTATCTGTAACATTACATTTATTTACTTAAAATTACATTACAAATGCAAATGAGTGCTAGATCCTGCTAGCTATAAAAATTTCTATTCCAGGGGTTGCATATAGTGTTTTTTAAAGTTAAACATAAAACCTCATCTCTGATGAAGCTCGTATAAACAAACGGAAAGAAAAGTTTAATTTAAGTGATAAATTAAATATTAAACTTCAATTCACCAAAATAAAAAAAATTAACCAAGAATCAAGAAGAGAAAATACATTAGAAAATGAAAAACAGTTACTTCAAACGTTTCCATTGACGACGTTTTACTGCTCCTTTATATGTGGGTACATTAAGTCTTAATCGTTTTATGAGACTTTCTGTAAGAAATATGATGTCGCTACATAGTGAATGCTATAAAACGTGAAACTACTTAGGTATATGACCGAAAATTTCTTATTATTACTGCCTATGTGACATCTGTGTAGATGTTTTCTTTTTAATAACAAAATTTATGAATTGGCAGATCATATACTCGAGTATTAGCAACTATAGCTGAGAGGTATTGTATAGGTTGGGTGATCGTTATTCAAGGTAAAAGATCCGAGTTGGATTCCCAGGTGGTCAGGCTCATGCCCATGGGTTTTTTCGAAACAGCAGTAAATTCATCAAAGTTCAGAAAATTGTTCATTCCATTCAATATCGATAAAAGTTTTAATTATCCTGTATCATAGAAAATAATTTATTTCAGATTACAACTACATATATACATGTATATAAAGCCTACTCAGTATGAATTTTGAAATGTTGTCGCATTTTAGAATTGTACAAAGATGTGAATTTCCTATCCTGTGAAAAAAATACTCCAAATGAATGCCCAAACATATGGTTATGATATAAAAAAAATCGAAGAGAGAACGAAGTGTGAAATATGAGTAAAAAAAGAATGTCTAGAACACGAGACTGATAATGTATAAGGAGCTCTTTTAGCCGGGATGTAAGGTGTGACTTAAATGTGTATAGGCGTGTAGCTACTGGCAATAAAGTCAACGGTGCCCTGTCGACATTGTTTCAAAAGAAGAGTGTAGTATAAAGTGCATATATTTTTCGATACACAACGCAGTTCTGGTACCTATTTTGTTATATAGCAGCGAATCAGAAGTATAAAAAAAAAATCAATGTACTGGAAATGCTATCTCTTCGTAAATTTTGCGGCTTGCCACCTATCGTTTTCCCCAATAAGTTACAGTGAAATGTGGGTCCAAATAAATTGTCAATTGTTAATTGTTTTGACCTCTAACCACCCGAATTAAGCCAAATGCATATTCCCAATACTCGGGTAGACAGAGGTCTAGACAACAAAGTCTAGACCTCTGTCGACCCACCTTTCACTTAAAACTATTTGGGACAATGAGACAGTTGGTGAGCCTATCGTAATCTTAGTGTCCAAGGTATACTTACAAAGGTATATATTCATACGTACATATCCATGACTCGATTACAAATATTCATCATACAAATGTTTGCACCTAGCGGCATTCAAACCCGCATCGCTTAGCTCAAATTCAGGTTCATTCAAACTCGGATATCGGATAGTCAACATATAATAAAAAAATTTTTTGGTAACTACTTACTACTTTAATTTTGTGCGTAAAGATATTTATTTATTATTTTATAAATAATTCTGAAAACAAAATAAAACAATTTAAAGTATCTTTCACAATAAACATAAATCGCTCGGCACATTTGTACATTTAATGAAAAACTTCAATATGTTGGTTACATGTTCAGGCAACATGCCAAGCTGTGTTTCACTATTCTGCAGGGGTATTTAGGACAAAAATCTTTTGTTTGTATGTTTTTGGTTCATCGTTTTTAAATTTTGAAGTTACGATTAAAATCCGAAACAAACTCACTACCCTTATTATTATTGTCAATTATTTGTTGCCCAGTGGAACGAAAATATTAACTAAAACTAATATCATTAACAAGATAGACAATATGTAAAAATTTATTTTCAACATTGACACCTCCACTTAAAAATTAGAAAAGAATAGAATACAATAGATAATCTAACTCAGGGACCTCAGAGCTAGCGCCACCTTGGAAATCGGCGTGTACGTCACTGGCATACGAAGTTTGTAGAAAATTATATTAGGATATACGAATAGATGCCTACTTTTCAAGTCAATGTTTCTCCGGAGAGAAATCTATAGGCTCAACAATTCTCATGTGGTCCCTAATTAGCTTCGTTGAAAAGTGGGTCCAGAATGACTGGATTACCTAGACTTCTGTCTATGTATATGTATATTATTATGTACTTATCTTAACGACCTTTAACAGAACACCATTGAAATAGTTCTTCATCATAAGAGAAACCATTTGAAAGATACCGTGATCGCCAATCCGTTTTTCAAATGTAGAGATGTTAAGAAACCTTTCTCATGGGAGAGATATGCCCGAAAATTGCCTCTAAGTAAGTATAAAATAATTGTCGAGTACTGCTTTATGCTAATCATAATGATAATAATGTCTCATTGTCATAATAATACACATTACACAAGTTACATTAACAAATTGATACAGTCATTTAGACGAATAAATATCTTTATTCCATAAAAATCTTGCTAAAGAATGGAATTGGAGTATGTCATCAGTCCTCACAGCTTAAATGGAATGCATTATTGTAATAATGAGTTCTGCAGATTACGTCACTTACCAAAATACAGCACAGTTAAGCCGCAATTTACGCCTGTACTCTATAAGAACGTAATTTCCGGTCGAGCCGACCTATTTACGTAAGTACTAAAACAAATATCTCAGTAGCGGGGCTCAGGTATACGTGTAATATAAATTAGAATTCATAGGGTATACATATAAAGTAAACTTTATAAACTTTATTTAATATTAGCAAAGGTAGTGTTTGGTAAGTTGTAAGTATGTAGAGGAACACCAGCAAATAAACCCTGTTTTCCTTTTCTGACTCTTTATAGTGGCATATTTAAAAAAAAAAACTAATTTTAAAATAAAAATAACATGTTTTAATCTGTTTTAAAATTGAACCTCTTTATTTTGCTTCCGAGGTAACTGAAGTACGATGATTACAACCGAACAAGTTTTTGTTACTACTGTCAACTTTGAATTACAATTTTGCGCCCAATATATCAGTGGAGGGTACCGTATTTTAACAATGATTACATTGTAAATTCGCCCTTAAAAATTAAATGGTTAAAACTTTCGTGAGACATTATCAATTAAATAATTAAAAGCGAGTAAAAGCGCGTCCAATCGTTGTAGGTACCGACTAGTTTCGGACCTGTCGGAGGTCCTTCATCAGGGTGAAGAGGATGAGCGGTCGGCCTTCTCTTACTGGCACCTGCGATCCTACCTGTCAGTTAAATAACAATACGAGTTTCAGGACACGTATATTAATAGTAATACAAGTATATTAACATGTTTATAATGCGAGATATTACAAAGATTACTTATATAACGCACAGAATATTATTAAGAAGACCTCCGTGGACGAGTGGCGTAAACACCGGCTTTCATGGTTTCGCCATCTGGGTCTGATTCTGGGTCGGGTCAACGTAAAAATTCACTTTTTCTAAATTGTCTCGGGTCTAGGTGAATATAATGTTGTCTGCCTTAATCTTTATTTAATTTTTGTTTTG
Source organism: Sericinus montela (assembly GCA_029286605.1). Classification (NCBI taxonomy): domain Eukaryota; kingdom Metazoa; phylum Arthropoda; class Insecta; order Lepidoptera; family Papilionidae; genus Sericinus; species Sericinus montela. The sequence continues at coordinate 12,681,076 of JAGSMR010000015.1, forward strand.
CAATGTGAACAATGATAAAACAAAAAACATTGGAAAACATTTATATATATTTATATATTTGGTAACACTGTATGGTACACATAGAAAAAGAATGAAATTATTTTAAGATTATTCCTGGAACATAAGTCCCGACTAAATCTTACAACATACTACTAATTTGATTAAATTTTATATTTACTATATTAATGGCAAAATCATGATAGCCTTGTTGGTAGAGACCATGCCTATGAAGCTGAGGGTTGACAGTTTGAATTCCGCTAGGTGCAGACATTTGTGTGATAAATACGAAGTTTTGAACTGTAGTCATAGATGTTATGTTAACTATGTACTTATTTATCTAAGTATACTGTATATTTGGCTTGGATGGACCACAGCAACCTCACCTTTCACGATGTGTCACTTAAGATATGATGAGGTATCGGTGGAAAGAATTAAATTGTATTTAGTTTTATACCGTCCCTAGATAGGAAACTGCCAGAAGATTTAAATAAATGGGTGCATTATTCATGTCAGCAATTCTCAGATGAACGTAATAAACTTAAAACTATAGTCAAATTTAATAAGGAAACTTCTAGAGTTGGAAAATCTTCAAACTTTTCCACTTAGAAGTTCTGTAGACAGCTAACAGGATAATAAGGCTGCGTGATAATAAATAATAACTATGAATCCTTGTAGGAACTCGTAGAGTATCAAGTTTTATTACGATATTCACTTCCATTATTTTTTAATTTCTTTTCTGGTTTACTTTACAAAAATGAAATTAGTTACTGAATTAGACTCTTTAACAGTGACATAAATGTCACGCTTGGTAAGCGGATTGGCGATCCCAGTACTACAAACCTCGCACCTTGGAACCGGTTTATTTTTTTTTTCAGACGGATATTTATATAAATGGCAATCCCGCTATCTGTCGGTAGCTAATTGCATTTTTAATGTTTTTCTTTTTGTAGCCTCTTGCGGTACCCACGGGAGGAAAGGCGGTGGTATAATCTCAATCCATAACCACTGGTTAATTAAAGATAACATGTGCACTATATTTATTTATTTATTTACACTTTAAACACATAAATGAGATATCCATACAGACAGATTTAATATCTGAGGCATTCTCTGCTAGTCTATTCAACTACTAATAATTCAGTAATTCAGTAACAGTTATATTTAATTTGATATTTTTTTTATTTGTAAATTAATGAAATCTCACCTCCTGTTACGTTGTCCCGATAATATCTTTGGTGGAAGGTGGTTCAAAGGGACTTAATTGTCTAGACTAGACCTCTGTCTAACGCTGTATTGGGAATTGCGGGAAGATATTTACTTCTTTTATTTAACAAATAATTCACATTTTGTTATAAAATTAATAAGAAATTAAAAAATTAAATGACACGGACGCGATTTGAACTCGCAACTTCTGCCGTATCTTGGAACGCTCTTACCTCCAATCCATCGTGTGTCTCACGCATCAAGAGAAATTTTAAATCTATTAAGGTTTTTAGGCTTTTTGGAACGATGGCGCCTTTCAACAATATGCAACGTCATACAATACCAGTGCAATTCCAATTGATTTTAAAGCATCATAAAATCAAATGACATGGGCGGGATTCCGCGGGGTTTTTAAATTTCTCATTGATAGTAACAAAAAGTCCTTGGAGAACTATCAATCATAAATAATTCACAGTTGAATAATATTTAATTTCCACTGTCATATCGGTTACGACCCCTGTTCTGTTCTCCACATTTATCGAAATTGGCTACGTAGGTAAATATATTAAAAAGTTATTGACAAAAAGTAGGATAACTCTTTCGAAATACGCAAATTCCCAAAATCTACAAATATTAAGGTATATTCAAAAAAATTTCATCTGAAACAAAAAAAAAACATATGAGAAACAGTTTAAAATAACCAATTTTCCTTCCAATCCTTATTATATTAATGTGAAGCCTGTGAAAATTCCACTGCAAGAGTTTCGCTTTCGTTAACTATTTACTTTTATCACAGCCGTTAACTATTTACTTTTATCACAGCCGTTAACTATTTACTTTTATCAGCCAACTAGCAAGCAATACCTCACATGCCTCTATTATTTACTGCTATATTTGTTAACGAAAGGTAATATAAATTTAATGTAGAAGAATTTTTTTCATCTTCACATAATTTCCGGGGTTTGACAAAGGTCTAGACACTGTAGTTCTTTAGTTCTGGTACAACGTGTCAATTGATGAGTAAGGCATATCTTATCCTCTGCTTATACACAATTTTGAACATTTCTGTTAATGTGTTTTTTTACCGTTAACCAAAACAAATCAAATTGCTTCAGTCGGAACCTAATTTACAAAATCCATTATCAACTCGAGAAGTAATAAACGCGATTCCTCTTATTTTATTATATCTCAGAAATTCTTTGAGTTTAATCTATTTACAAAGATCAGAAGTAATAAAAATAAAACATTCGTAAACAAAAATTATTATTATGATATTTAAATGATAATTTATTTCTAGTATACTCAGACTCTAGTATACTTAGTACTTCGTACAGGAAAAAAAGCGTCTAGATAAAAGAAAAAAATCCTTTAATTTAAATGTTCATGCTTTTCCCAATACAGGGGTAGACACAGGTCAAAACAATTAAGTCCTTACGACCCACATTCCACCGAAGACATTTTTTGGAGCGACGTGACAGCTGGTGAGCCCGTACGTCTTAATATCCAAGCCAACGATATAGTTCATACTAAGTTTTTGAAAAATCCGATTAATACGAGACTACCACCTGGGGATCGAACTTGGGTCTCTTGACTCCGTATCTCTATCACCCAGCTCCTCGGCTATCGTGACTGTAAATTCTCGTGAATTTAATAAGAAAATTCCAGCATAACTTACATGCTTTAAAGTGTTATTTCAATGCTATATATTCATTCAAAATGCGTCAAGATATTTATTTATATTTATATAATTTTAATTATACGATTGAGTCAAATTCTACAAAATGTCTTGAAAAAGGTGAACAACAAATATAACATTCAAATGATAGGAATGTCCAAGTTACACAAAGCATAATTAGTCAAGATCACTAAAAAAAGACATTTTCTCGTTTTCTCAGCACAAGATAAAAGCTCGCTCGGAAAAATGAGTCCGGAAAAAGCTAAAAGATACGTTACTTAAAGAAAATTAATAATCACTTGGACTTCTTTTATATGTCATAATTCAATGCCGTTATTTATAATTACATTTTAATTGGTAATTAATTTTGATAACCCTTGCAATGAAAAGAAACAATTATATTTCTTTTTTAAATTATTGTTTTTTATTCTTATAGAGACAATAAATACAAAGACAGTTATGAAAATTTAATAATTAGTTTTTCAAAGGTTACCCATATTATAGTTATAGTTACTCCTACCTTATTAATAACTACATTACATTTACAGACATAAAAAAGAACAGACAAATACATTTACATACATACTACTACAATAATTACAGTTTATGATACTTAAACTAAACTATATTAGTTTAATATACTTTAGTTTAAGTGCCATAAATAGAAAAATAAATAAATATCTTCACGCAATTCCCAATACAGGGGTAGACAGAGGTCTAGTCTAGACAATTAAGTCCCTTCGACCCACCTACCACCGAAGATACTCGTGACTCATATGTAAGCTTAATATAAAAAAAAAATATTTATGTGTGGTTGTGTGGTGGGAATTTCGAGTCAGGAGACCAGAGTTCGATCCCCAGGTTGCCGGTTCGTACCAATGCCGAAAATATCTTCGGTGTAAGGTGGGTCGGAGGGACTTAACAGTCTAGAGTAGACCTCTGTCTACCCCTGTATTGGGAATTGCGTAAACATATTTATATTTATTTATTAATTAAAAAAAAACTGACAAATATATACTGCAAGCATACTGATAGTTTAATTTAAGTATTATATTTTTTAATTATGCTTAAAAATGTTGTAATACATGGCATAAATGCGATGCGTCTGTATTACGTCAACCTTTAGAATGCTAGACAGAGTTAACAATTCGCTCTTTCTGTCAGTATCAAAATGTCAAAGTTAATAGTGTAATGAGTTAGGATGCGGACTGCAAAACATGACAACACAGGTTCGAATCCGCCATTAATCCTCTGTCGTGAAACACTTCATCTATAACTGTTGTAAGTAGTTAGTGCAAGATAAATGATCGCTGACTATTCTGACAATGATTATATGCATAAATAAATAATTAATTAATAAACTAGTTAATTGTCTCAGGGGTTACTTTGCGGAAATTCATTGTAAAGTTGTTATTGAAAAAATTACTTCGCAACCCTCCGCACGCAAATATAAAAAGGTATATGTTACCTGGTCCGAAGAGAAGAAGAGCACCACCCTCCCTCCCACAGGTGCATTCACTAATTCCACTGTTTGCACCACCACCACCACTACACTCAAACCAGGTAACATATACCACCACCGAAAACGCGACACGTGTTTCGCCTCAAAACAAGGCATTTTCAAGCGAGTAGACTACGATGAGCGACCGCAGAGTACTCACTCACTCACAGGGAGGGTGGTGCTCTTCTTCTCTTCGGACCAGGTAACATATACCTTTTTATATTTGCGTGCGGAGGGTTGCGAAGTAATTTTTTCAATAATAATTAATAAACGTCAAATTACCTTACCTTCGCCTTACCTTTAGCCTTCAGCAGAAATTATTTTCATCTTGTAGCGTGCAGTATTGCAATGTTGATATACACAGTGTAAACACAGACGTGTTTTCAATTAATATCACGAGCCCCGAGGGTATTGTACATTCTAGCAGTGCAGTCAAGGTTGGGAAAATTAAATTTGAAATATTGTTTTTTTTAACAGTTAAAATAATTTACAATAAGGCAGGATTCTATAGATATGTGGAACTTACGCAATAATTGAATATTATTGCATAAGTTCCACATATCTATAGAATTAATTGATCAATAATGAAAGTTTGCTCATTTCCGGCGTCCAATAGTAAAATAAATAAATAAATATCTTCACGCAATTCCCAATACAGGGGTAGACAGAGGTCTAGTCAAGACAATACAGTCCCTTTGATCCACCTTCCACGGAAGATATTTTCGGGACAACGTGACAGGTGGTGAGCCCGTCGCCGTAGAATCGTCCAATAGTAGAAATTATTTTAATGACGTTGATAATCAAATTAACAGTCATTAAATCCAACAATAATATTTATTTATTTAACTATATTTGCACACTAAATAAAATGTACAAAATGGCACACTTAATGCCTAAATATATTCTCTAGCAGTCTACCTTTAGTTTAAGCAGAGAATCAACAAAGGTGCATATAACAAACTTCAAAAAAATCAAATAAAACAAAGCAATTATTTTAATAAAATAATAGTAAATATAGTACACATACATAAACAAAATATACTTTTACATAGATACATACAGCCATATTACATACATACATACATTTATTAAAGTCCACTGCAGGACATAGGCCTCTTCCATATGGAGGATTTGCCATAATCGCCACGCTTGGCAACCGGATTGGCGATGGCAGTAGCAGACCACTCGCACCTCAGACGCTGTGGCATTTTCGGTCTGATTATTTTGGTCTAATATTTTTTGAGATGGTTATCGCTCCACCTATCGGTTACCATAACGATATTCTGGGCTGCTTTCCCTTGTCGCCTCTTACGCCACAGCAAATTACATATCATATTTATATTATGATCGAAGCAACGATGTCCAAAGTGCCAAGTCTAACAAAACGATCGCCAATCCGTTTGCCAAGCGTGGAGATTACGGCATATCATACTTATGGAAAATTCTTACGGCCTTCATTGAAATTTGAAATGCTGTTATGTGTATACATTTATATATTATGTAACCAACGCTAGATATCATATACCTTTCAATATCCAAAGCTTTAACACTTCTGGACTAAAACAAAAACTTTCATGATTCAGAATTAGGATTTAAAACTTTGATTAAAATAAAGCGTTCCGGGGATTTATAAAATCGTTCAAATTTTATTAAAATCTTCGTAAGGGACAAAGAATAACGAAAACAAATAGTCTGCATCAGTCTTGCATTGTATATAGAGCGGTGTATTGTTTATCCAACGCTGAGAGCGAGGCAAAGCTCTTCGACTAATCTTATTAAAGTCCGTGACTCTACTGCAAACAAAACACTTTCACATTTTTCTAAAGCCCTTACATTATAATAAAAATATAAAATATAAACTGCTAGAACAATGGTCCAGTAACTTGAATGGTTAAAACATTGATATTATATCTATACTTTCGAACCTTATGTGACTATACCAAAGATCAACTACAACTGAAATTACAATTATAAAAGAGCAATAAAAAAAGGGAAATGCTAAGTGGCATGATAGGTATTTAGACCTCAGATAGCTCACTCAGCAGTTGACTCTTTAAGCCGGTATTTTATAATGCAATTTTGTGGTCCTGCCCCGGTTTGAGATTCATGCTTGTTGCATAAAGAAACTGTCGCTTGACTTTCCCACATTAATCACTACAAACCAGATCGAATTTAAAAAATTCCTAGCAATGGGAAAATACATAGCTTTCTTAGAAAGGGAATATTTATAATAATATTACAAATATTCCCTTTAAGTTTACCACAGTGCGTTTTTCGTGGAATTTTCTGCCACGCACTTGCACTTTGTGGAATGAGCTGCCGTCAGCGGTTTTTCCGGACCGATACGACTTAGAGACCTTCAAGAAAAGAGCCTATACCTTTCTCAAAGGCCGGCAACGCATCCGCTATTCCTCCGGTATTGCAGATGTTCATGGGCGGCGGTAATCACTTACTATCACGTGTGCCACCTGCTCGTTTGCCTCCCTTTTCTATAAAAAAAGTACTTCAACCTAAAGCCTTGTGATCAATGCGCTTGCTTTATACGCAGGTGACCCAGGTTCGAATATTGGGCTGGCACTGCTAAAACTTTTAATCGCAATATTAAGTGCTTACTTAACCACAAGCACGGCGTAAGAGGGAAACACGGTGAAAAAACCTGTCCTGTGAAAAAGCATAGTCTCTGACAGTGTAGCCGAAGAAAACCGATCGGCAAAAGTTACGATCCTTGTATGAGTCTACCAGCAACAAAGGCAATGGTGTCTTCGGTAGTCAAGAGGCAGGATACAACGAAAAGGTTAAGCCAGGTGATACATAACACAGTGCTGGTACCGAATTCCGTGTATATCTGTGAAACCTGTATCTTTCAGAAGAAGCTTAAAAACAAACTGAATGCATTAGAAATGCTATCTTATCGTTAACAATTCCCTGAGTCGATCGAAAAGTAATCTGAGAGATTCGCAATACGGTAGGTCTGAAAGATGATCTTATCAATAAATTGAATAGAAGCAGCAGTACAGTAGATAAAAGAGTTAAGAACGAATGGTGAAGAAAATATATATAGCGATAAAGCGGGTCAAGTCGCACTGGTCACCTTGGGTGCCTCTGCTTAGAAAAAATAAATCCTCTTCCTCTCCTTCTAGGCCAGATGCGCCGGAACATAGACGTTTGGCAGACCTCCATGCCTTCCACACCCGGAGACCATTTGACTCAGGAAGGCGGGTGCTTGACCGGGAACCAGCCCACTCCTCACTCTGCAGCGGATCTTGACTATGGCTCCGCCGCAGAGCAACAAGTTTACCGCCGATCTCATAGTAAATTCTCAGATCAACACTTTAAACTGGTGTTAACAATCTTATTTAATCAAAACTGAAAAACGAACCAGGGTTGCACACATTCTAATGCGAGCGTACCAACCACTTACCCAACACGACTCTTTTCCTTCTTTACAACCTCTTAGAGTCTCCTATCAGAGTTCACTGGCCTTTCCCCAAAATTATACACAAAGAACAATCCTCAGCCATTCAAAGCCACTCTCTTCCCGAACATTTTGCAAGTCGTAGTCGGAAGTCGAATCGATAACCGTTTGGGGAAAAAAGGTTCTTCAGTATCAACCTCGCCGAAAGCAAACGCAGTGTGAGACCAACTCATACGAAATGGATATAAATTAAGTAGATGAAAATACACGCATGTGCATTTCAAAGGAGATATCAATTGAATTAAAAAGTTATTTCACAAAAATAAATATGTACTATAAATTTAAAATATCAAAATATATAAAAAGAAATCACATTTAATCTGGAAGTAAGTATGAAAAGTTTCTTAAATTTGTAAACACGTTTTTCGATTTAATTTATTAGTGGCTGCTGGAACGCACTTTTATGTAAATGAATTTCGTGAAGTTATTTGAAAAGTAATTATAAGGCGTTCGTAATGTGAACAAAAAGTTGAGGAAGATTTCAAAAGGAATATAACAAGACAAAGAAATCAAACGCCAAAGTAAAATTGTTCATTACAAGTTTCCCAAGGCATACTTAAGCTAAGTCGGGGCCAATAGAAAGTTATTTTCTGTATATGAGATTCTTTTGACTCCAATTTCGGAATTTCATTCATCGTGTCCTTTACTTTGAAAATATCGTTGTCAAGTCCGTCCTTACAATAAGTATTTTAGGATCACTTTGTAGTCCGTTCGTATGCCCCATACCTTTTATGCAAACTTTTTGGTTTAAAAATATCCTTTGTCAAGATCATTCGATGAGTAATAATTAAATCACATACGTAGATGACATTGATATACTTGTAAGATTATTTCGATATCATAAGAGCTGAACAGTGTTTGATGTGTACCGAATAGTTAGAATTAAACACTTCGTTAAATGTCGTTATGATTGTAACAGATGGTAGATAAAAACAAATATAAAATGTATTCACGTTATTCCCAATACTGGAATAGAGAAAGGACCAGACAATTATGTCTTTTGACCCACTTTTCAACGAAGGAAATTAATCGGATTTTGATCACCCAACTTGGATAATGTGACTTACCAAAGTGAGAAAATTATATAATAAAATAAAAATTAAAATTAAGTCTACATAGTTAAAGGTGTTCAAAGTGCAAATTATGTACTGGGATTATCAAAACTACCGATAAGAAGACCGACGATAGCCGAGTGGTTGAGTGGTTAGAACTTGAAACCCGGATACAGGAGACCCGAGGTAATTCAGGAGCAAGGTTCAGGAGCAAAGATTTATTTACCTATACATTTCTATTTCTTAACTATCTCATCACTTTTGAGATTCCTAAAATTTGTGTGACAAATTAAATTAAATCCGTTGTGGATAACTGATATCTGACTTAATTCATAATCTATTATTCAAGCCAAGAGTATTCGGCCAATCTAAACAATGAATCCCGTAAAAGAACATTTAATCAACTTATATCGAGAATCGGCAACATTTAATTGAAAAACTTGTATTGAGAACTGGCATCAAAGGACTAATCCGTAACCGTAAAACAAGTTAATGCCAATTTATTGCTTCTTTCATTTACGCTTTATAACGTCATAATCGTTTTATGAGTCTTTCTGTGAGAGTATACTGAGACTAAGAGTGTACTAAAAGACATTTCAAAATTGGTACGTTTCTAAGGGTTTACAACAAATGTGTGTTATTTCTATAACTTAGCATGTTATTTAACGGCTGAAAAGTAAAAACTTCCTAATGAAGTTGACTATTCAACATAATCTTTATTTCCACATTTTTTACTACATACACATGCGGCTAGCTCAGTACATTGGTCATATAGCTTATAGCTTACTCGTATATTGCTGTCACACAAAACCTTACAAACGCTATTGGAGCTAAGATTGCAGATTCGAATCTCACTAAAAGCATACATTTGATTTGATAATATAAATGTTTCTAGCCAAATAATGGTTGTTATCCATGGTCATGTGGATGATTATAAGAAACTCTATTAATTTAAATGTAGTTGAATAAATTTTATAAAAAATGAGCTCGCTGTCATTATGTTGAATTAACTTCAATTTAATTATATAATTTATTTTATCCTTTATTAATTGTATTTTCAAACTCATATTTTCAGAATTTAATGTTTATTTTCAGTTTTCAAAAACAATTTAATATGAATTAACGTTCGAATAAGTTTTAATTCTTTTTAATCCTAGCGAATGTTTCGATTGTATAAACTGTTCTCACGTGCCATTTTCAGTTTAATTGCAGCGCAGTAAGGAGAATTATATCATCTTCAACGGATAACATTATTCGTAGATATTGTTATGGCTTCCTTTATTCAGAAGTCATTAACAGAAGATTGAAGATTCCATTTGTAGTGAGAGAAGCGGTTATAGCTTTTTAATAAGAACTCTATTAATAATTTATTTTACCATCTAAACAAAATAAAATAAATAAACATCTTCACGCAATTCCCAATACAAGGCTAGACAGAAGTCTAGTTTAGACAATTAAGTACCTTTGACCCAGCAGGTTTGACAGGTGGTGAGCCCGTTGCCATCTTTATGTCCAAGCCAACGATATAATTCATACATAAGTTTTTGTAAAACCCATTGGTACGAGCCTGCCACCTGGTGTTTGAACTCGGGTCTTTGACTCGAAACTCCGACCACCCAACCACACAGCTATCGTGACCATCGAAACATTTTTGGATAAAAGTAATTCGAGTTTTTTTGTAGCATCACATTGAGAGTAAAGACTAATTGTAACAGCAGCAAAAATATAATATAAATATACAGCTAGCAGCTGTAGAAGAGCGTGACATCCTGGTATTAGTGCATATTTACTTAAAAAGATAACTTAGAAAGATGAAAGATGAAAAATATAGTATTTCTGTATATATTTGTTAATGCAGTTTAACTTCTTCTATTTCAATAACCATTTTTACTACATTGTCTAGACTTCTGACTTTCCCAGTATTGGGAATAGCGTAAAAATATTTTTTTTTGTTTATTCCTATAAAATGTTAATTCTTATACTTCTTAATCACTATTCTTCCCCACAGAAGAAGTCACGATAGCCGAGTGGTTGGGTGGTCGGAATTTCGAGTCAATAGACCTGAGTTCGATCCCCAGTTGGTAGGCTCGTACCAATGGGTTTTTCAAAAACGTATGTACGAATATCGTTGGCTTGGACATAAAGGCGGCGACGGGCTCACCACCTGTCACGTGGTCCCGAAAATATCTTCGGTGAAAGGTGGGTCGAAGGGACTTAATTGTCTAGACTCGGCCTCTGTCTACCCCTGTATTGGGAATTGCGTGAAGATATTTTTTTTTTTATTTTTACTACAGGCACACTTTTACTCAAATGCTCAGACTTGCCACATGTTTTCAAGAAACAAAAACCGTTAACAGTTGATAACAATGATTTTATCTACTAAACTACGTAATAACCTGCTATATCAAATTCACAATAAATACTGTAAAATTTTTATATATATATGTATGAACAAATAATAATTTAAAACTTAACAAATTTCAATGAATTTAAAAAAAATTCAAAAAAATTATTGTTTTATACAAATTTTAGTTGTATTAAACAAATTCAATTTCAATACATTTATTGTTTCACCAGATTATCTTTCTAGTCGAATACTGGTAATTATTTATAATCGCTCCTTCTTATTATACTGTTAGCTATCTACAAGACTATTAAGTGGGGAAGTTTTGACAAAATGTCTTAACTTTTAGTAGCTTCTTTATTGAATTTGTCTCAAGTTTCCAGTTATTATGTAACGGTCGTTGCACTTCATTATATATTTTTCAATATAATGCTTAAAAGGCAATAAATATTATTGATTATTGTAATTCATAAAATCAAAACATATGTATGAACCAAAATTTTCGAAGCAACTTTAATACTAATATTAATTTTATAAACAGATTTCACAACAAATCATATATTTCATAAATTTTTTTACAAAATTTATGAGACATTTTAATTAGTATTTTTTAAAAATTTCGCTAAATAAAATTAAAATCATAGTACCGGATACCAACCAGTAAATAATAAAAACGGAAAACCTTCCGTTATCTTCATCAAAACCCCTGAGTACTTTATCATGTTCATTTTATTATTATTGGATCCAATATTCACGGGTGAATGGTTTTTGTTTTCCGTGATTGTAAGCGTTTTTCCTTAATAGGGCGTGACAAACTGTCTAGCCAAATAAACTTATATACAAGAGGAATTAAATTCAACACTTACAAGTTAGTGAAAGAATCTTCTTCTTTCTTCATACATAATTCTTCTCATTCATTCTTCTTTCATACATATATCTTAAATACGACCTGTGTGGGCTAGTGGCGTAAGCAGCGGCTTTCATGGTATCGCCAGCTCTGAGGTCCGTTTTCCGGACGGGTCAATGTAAAAAACCACATTTTCTATGTTATGTCGGATCCGTATATTTATGGTAACTACTTACTTTCTGATCGTAGCAATATATGTGATGATATCTCTATGTATGTAATTATATTTATTAGTAATACATTAATAAATAATAAATATACTTACATTCATAGAGACATTAAACTAAGACTTAAATAATCACAATAAATTAATTCTAATCTATTAATACTCGGCTATCGTGACTATTTAAGTCGCGATAGCCGAGTTGCGTGATCATCAAATTTATCAAAAACCTATGTACGAGTTATATCGTGGACTTGGACATAAAGACGGACACGAGCTCACCACCTGTCACTTTGTCCCGAAAATATCTTCGGTGGAAGGTGGGTTGAAGGGACTTAATTGTCTAGCCTAGACTTTTGTCTACCCCTGTATTGGGAATTACGTGAAGATATATTTTTTTATTTTAGACTTACAAGTCGTTTTTTGGAGGAAGGCCTCACCCTTAAGTCAGGGTTATTGGTTTACCATACAGTATATGTATGATATACATTTTAGATGGTAAAAATAAATATTGTGAAAAAATGTTACGGAAAAATTGTCAAAGACAATAGTCACTTTCAAAGTCACTGCAGTCCGGACTCAGTTCGTGTATTTACGGCTGAGGAGACTTATTACCTTGTTGGCTGTCCCTAGTTCTTCTGAGTAGGAAAGTTTTATGAAATTTTCTACTTTTCGTAGTTCGTTGATAAATTTCTTCTGAGATGGAAGCCGAGATTACTTCCCAGAATGAAAAATGTAACAAGTTTTTCGCCTAGGCTTACGAAAATACTAAAGACATTATATGTATAAATATTTATCTATTCAAATACATGTATAAATCCTACCCTACTATAATATCATAAATGTGATTTTCTTTTGAGAATGGATGGAAAAAAATCTAAATGTCATTTGTATTTTTTTATTTTCACACTTTTCCCAAGGTCAACCAATTAGACCGAGAAAAATGTAGCCTTTCAATCCACATTTCACCGCTGCTTATTAGAGACAAATTGACAGGTTGTGAAGCTATTGCCGGCTTGGTACTACCAATATGGTGTGAAATCAGCTATACAAATCGTACATAAGTAATGCAAAACCTCGTTGACACATGCCTTCCTGGAGATGGAACTTGAGCCACCCAACCACCCAACAACCTTTCTGTCCAGACTATTAACTATATCACGGTTGTGCTAAAAAATTAAACACTTATTGTAGTACTTTCAAGTAAGTAAATTAAAGTAGCAGCCTGTAAATGTCCACTGCTGGGCAAAGTCCTTTTCGAAAATTTTCTTCAAGAGAAATTGGAAGAGGTAAATGTGTTGGGGGACCCTGAAAACCTCATAATACTTATATAGTTTTATTACTTTTCTCAGTCATGCATGTTTCCTCACTGTATTCTCCTTCATCGCAAAGCGCGTGATTAATTCAGCACTTAATGTTGCCACTAACAGATGGCGGCAGCTCTGGAATTGAACCTAGGTATTTCGCTTTTTTAAATTATGTTACTGACCACTAGACTACAACAAATCCGCCCAAATTCAGGCTCGGTCTTGTACGGAAAGAATAAAAAATTACCTTAATCATGGTTATGGATTACAAGAAAACCCTAACCAAATCGCAAAATGAAAGAACAATCTCAATTTGAGTTCGACTCGCACTTTACCGTTTTTATTTCTTTAATAGGTCGTTCTCAGTAAGTTCTTTAGATACACATTTCAACTTTCCCATTGAATGGTAATGCCTTTTGGTCGGCAATTAATCTCTTTGTTGTTTTCTTGCGTAAAAAAAAGATATAATAAATATTAAAGAAGACAAAAGTGGTGGAGCAAGCAAGTTGATTAATAACTTCAACGGCATCACAATGAAAGCGGGATAAATTTTAAGAGATTTTTCCTTGAAGCAAAATACAAAAATTTCACCAAGTAAATAAAAACACAACAAAGTTATTTGAAAAAGGAACTAATTTACAAAGTCCATTATTAAGTCGGGGAGAAATGAAACTTTTCCTCTAATTTCGTTAAGCTTGCATAACACGATTAAATAACAATTTCTCCCTTATTTAGTATTTTAAGACCGTGTAAAATGTTTTTAAAATTATATTTACACAGGGTTATCAGGATTTTTTATCTCTGCAACAAGTTTGCGCTTTGATATATTTACTTGAATTTATTAAATAATATAGTTACTTTTGCACTTTTGCCTAGATTTTGTACTCGTTACTAACTTACTTGGAAATTATATTTTGAATACTATAATCGTAAATCGAATTAAATACACTTTTTTATAATTAAATATCACCTATCCGAGTTGATGGTGCTCTGCGTTTAAAACAAATTTTACTCCGCGGGAGTAATCACTTGTATCATACATTAAATACTAACGTTAATACTTGGGTCATTGATATTGTAATGCACATAAAATATAATACAATAGATACACATTGTGTAATAAAAATAAAAAGCCAATTTAATTTAAATATTTTTTTTATTTATGTACCTGTGTTAACTATACAGCTATACAGCTATATTTTTTTAACTTTAATCTACATACATTTTGACTCTATTAAAAATAGTTGAGACTCTAGTGACTAACTTACGGTGTCTAGTGTCTAAAGATAATATATAATATCTACGAGTATTTAAAGGTAACGTATGTTTGGTATGTAATATACCTTAGAGTCCTTTATTATTTGACATATATACTTTAAAAAATATATCTTCGCACCATACAGTACAGTTGTAGACAGAGGTCTAGTCTTGACATTTAAGTCCCATCGACCCACCTTCCACCTAAGATATTTTCGGGACAACGTGACAGGAGGTGAGCCCGTCGCCGTCATTATGTCCAAGCCAACGATATAATTCGTATATAAGTTTTTTGAAAAAGCCATTGGTACGAGCCTGCTACATGGGGATCGAACTCGGGGTCTCTCGTCTCGAAATTCTGACCACCCCAACCACTCAGCTATCATGATTACATTACCTTCCACCTAAGACATTTTTTAAAATATACTAAAATAATCATATAATAAATATGCAAATATACTACGGTACAAACATTCCTTGCCGGGTATTTTCATCGTAAGAATCTATCACTGAGTTCTAGAGAGAGAGAGAGAAAGATTTCTTCCCGTGAGTATCGTAAAATACGATTAAGGGAAAAGCCGTAAAAATGTCATTATCTAACGACAGAATGTGAGATAACCTCTCGAAAAAGTCTTGGACTACAATTCGACAGACCGCCTCATGGACAACAGTGCAGTATTGTGTCTGGTACTGCAATCGCTAGCCAAACGGGATACGCAAATGCTCTACATTGGATATTCACAGGTTATATACTTACGTAAACCTTCCTTTCTTTCAATGTGTATCTTTTGACGACCTCCGCGGACAAGCGGCGTAAACACAGGTTTCCAAGGTGCCGCCATCTTGAGGTCCCGGGTTCGATTTCCGGTCGGGACAATATAGAAAATCCACTTTTTCTACATTTTCTCGGGTCTGGTACCTTCGTTGTTTCCGATTTCCATACCTCAAGTGCTTTAGCATCTTACATTGGGATCGGAGCAATGTATGTGATGTTGTCCCTATCTATATATGTCTTTATTATTATAATGTATGCTTGCTTTTAACGGCCAACTTTCTGGAAAGCTTTGAGCCCTGTAACACCTCCTCCTCCATGGACTAGTGGCGTGTACACCGATTTTTAAAGTTTTATCAGCTTTGAAGTCCCTGGTTCGATTTCCGGACCGGTTCAATGTAGGAAACCGCTTTCAAAATTTTTTTATGTTTAGGTGTTTGGGGTACCTTCGCTGTTTCCGATTTGATAACACAAGTGATCTAGCTACTTACTTTAGGATCTTAGGATCTAGATCTTCTTACTTTAGTTTTCCTGTGTATGTATTTATTTATGTAACTATAAAAATATAGAACTTACGATAGCCGAATGGTAAGGTGAACACAATTCGTGTCAAGATACTTAAAATATTTCAAACTTACTACGATTTATATCGTTTGCTTGGACATAAAGATTCCGGCACGCTCAGCACCTGCCACGTTGTCTCAAAAAATGTCTTTGGTGAAAGGTGGGTCGAAAAGGTATAATTGTCTAGACTTCTGACTTTCCCAGTATTGGGAATAGCGTAAAATTTTTTTTGTTTATTCCTATAAAATGTTAATTCTTATACTTCTTAATCACTATTCTTCCCCACAGAAGAAGTCACGATAGCCGAGTTGTTGGGTGGTCGGAATTTCGAGTCGAGAGACCCGAGTTCGACCCCCAGGTGGCAGTACCAATGAGTTTTTCTAAAACTTATGTACGAATTTCATCGTTGGCTTGGACATAAAGATGGCGACGGGATCACCACCTGTCACGTTGTCCCGAAAATATCTTCGGTGGAAGGCGGGTCAAAGGGACTTAATTATCTAGACTTGTCCTCTGTCTACCCCTGTATTGGGAATTGCGTGAAGATATTTTTTTATTTTTTATAACCCCACAGAAGAGCACAATAAATCAGCAATGTATTGTAAACTGACTATAAAAGATTATTCACTCCAAAAAATGGACGATAAGGTTTATTTTTTTAAATAACTTAAGTCTTGGAAGTGTTTGCTTAAGGGAACATTCCGTGAGTACCAGAATGCAACGACGCAAACACAGTGAAGTGTCGACGGACACAGCTGTGTTTGCGTTTCATTACCTGCCGCTTGCGTGATATTGTACATCAGCGCTGGGTTTATTGTTGCCCGTTATAAGACTTGGATTTCTAAAGGCAATGTTTGAAATCGATGATCCGAAGTGTGCTGTCTTGTAAAGAACAAATTCAGGAGCTTTCAGGTATAAATAAAGAATGACAATGATTTCTTGTATTTCCGCCAACAATACACATTTAAATTAAAACGATTATTTAAGGATTTATTAGCGATTTTAATTAATTAGTTGAAAACTAAAAAAAACGCTTTAAAATTCTATAGAAAGAAATTTTATTTTCAACGTTTTTATGATTTATAAGTGGTAAGATTGGTAGTCAAAGTAAGTTGAGGCACACCAGAAATTATGGTATTTATAGTATATTGGTTCAAATATTTACTGTATGGAAATTATTATTTCTCACAACTCGTTTAGATGATATATTTTTTTTAATTTTGTCCAATACAAAGAATTAAGTATATTGTGTGTGTAGAATTTTCATAGTATATAATAAAATTTGTATTCTTACCCAATTACCCATTCAGTGGTAGAGCCATGCATCAGCTTTTGTTGTTGCATGAATGGGCCGGCTCGACTGGGGAAGTACCACGACCTCACAGAATACCGGCGTGAAGTAGAAGTCTAACAAACTTCTGCGTTTCGTCTGGTGAGTGCAGGTAACCGGAGGCCCACCTCCCCCCGCTCCCCCATTCTGGAGGGGGGGGCACTCTAAGGCAGGCAACGCATCTGCTATGCCTCTGGTATTGCGGGTGTTCATGGGCGGCGGTAATCACTTACCATCACGTAAGCCGCCTGCTCGTTTGCCTCCCTTTTCTATAAAAAAAAATTTACTCTCTCAATGGGCGGGACTAGGTTGTGGCGTTCCGCAAGGCAGTATACTTTCTCCCATTATCTTCTCAATTTTTATAAATTTTATCACTTCTAATATTAATTGTTCGTACCATCTGTATGCAGACGACCTGCAGATTTATGTACAGTCTAATATTGAAGAACTCCACGATGCAATTAATAAATTAAATGACTGTCTGAAAGCAGTATCAGACTGGTCCTTACGCTTTGGAGTATCTGTGAAAGCAACAAAATGCCAATCTTTGCTGGTTGGTAGTACTAAAACGCTAGCTAAAGTCGATGTTGGTAACCTACCCTTTATACGTTATAACGATGCAGTGATTCCATTTTCGGGCTCTGTTAAAAATCTCGGGCTACATATCGATAACACATTGAACTGAGGAAAACACATAACTGAAGTTAGCCGTAAAGTAACCGCCACGCTACGAGTGCTCTATCGCCTCAAAAATCTTCTTCCATGGGAAACTAAGCTTATGCTTGTCCAGGCGCTCATTTTACCAATCATTGATTATGCAGATGTGTGCTGCTGTGATTTGAACAAAGATAAGAAAGATATTCTAAACAAGCTAGAGCGCCTTTTTAATAATTGTATAAGATATATTTTCAACCTTCGTAAGTATGACCATATTTCACAATACCGTTCTCGTCTTAAATGGCTTACTATTCAATAAAGGCGAAACTCTAGAATTCTGCTTGTTCTTTTCTCAATCATAAATGATAGTACTTACCCTTCGTATCTTAAGGATAAATTTCAGTTTGAATGCTCAACTCATGATCGGTGCCTGCGGTCTTCATCTAATTACAAGATAAGTATCCCGCAACACTTTACCAATTTTGTTGGTCACTCCTTTACCATTCAGGCTACACTGCTCTGGAATTCTTTGCCCGAAGACATCAGAAAAGTTACCAATAAGTCGATATTTAAAAGACTTGTACGTGAACACATTTTAACTGTCAGTTAGAATTAGTGATTGGTCATTACAGTCATAATAATGTTTTTTTATATGTATATGTATATAAATATATATATATATATATATATATATATATATATATATATATATATATATATATATATATATATATATATATATATATATATATATATATATATATATATATATATATATATATATATATATATATATATATATATATATATATATATATATATATATATGTATATATATATATATATATATATATATATTATTTACGTTAGGTCCTATATTGATTTTCTTTTTCTGTAACCCAGTTTAAAGCACCTTAACAATATTTCTCCACGCCTCGGGTTGACTGGCAGAGAATGCCTAAAGGCCACCCTTTGTATAACTTTCTTTGTAAGGTTTGCAATAAAGTGTAAATAAATAAATAAATAAATTACTATGCAATATTATTTATTGATCCATTATTGTCAAATATGAAAAGAGGTTTTATAGCTTGAACCTAAACCAAACCTACATACATACATAACCACATAGGCCTATCCCAAGGGGAGGATATGCATTTATCGCCACGCTTGGCAGGCGAATGGACCATCTCAGTGCCAGACCATTCGCACCACAACCCTCATGAATGATTAAATGATGGTCTACAGTAACCTATTTAAGAATCTTGCTGTCATTACATATACCCTTTTATGGAAGTATTAAAGAATCCTAGCAATGTCGAAAATTTTTACTAGTGTTCTTAATAACCGCTCCAAATAAGCTGCAATGCTTGTGCCTGTGGTTTACGACAATAGCCGATTTGAGGGCCGAACCTGCGACATCATGTTTCGCAGTCCACACCCTAAATCGTTAGGCTATTGGTGTAAAAGAACCAAGGAACGAAAAGGCATCATTTCCTTCATCGATCTTTTTCTTTAATTCGTTGCAGGAATGCGATGTGTGTACAAAATTGAACATAAACTGTTCTAAAATACGACTGAAAACAGGAAAACAACGTTTAATTTTCCACTACAATAACTGCTCGCAGTCCGCACAGTGATAGCATCAACGACTGCTATATTGAAAAAGTAATGAAAAACTCTCGACTGCGCTCAAAACTGCGAGCGTTATTGAAAAACTATTTCGTTTGGCTCGAGTGAATTTTGTGGTGCTTACACCTAGCGCATTATGTGGGGGAAACTTTACGAAACGCTTGTTATCGAATATGGGTGCAGTTTCCTAACTTCTAAACCCATTAGCATGAGCGTTGTTGCACTCACGAACTTAATACACCTAGTACTACTTTTAAAATTTATGTTCACTGAACTGCTTCCTTACTGAGTATTAAAGAGGAAATAGCTTTGCCCCGTGGTTAGTTCCTCAAGAATCCATCATCCTCGTGTTAATTTGCATTGACCACCTGTGAATATTTTGTTTCTTAATCGAAATTCCGGTTCTGGTTCCGGATGTTAGGTACCTCTGTTTCACCAACCACCTAATTTTGTTGCCTCCTGTGTAGTACACTTCTACATATACAACTTTCCTGTTTTTGTATTTAATTTTTAAGTTTCTCAAAAACTATATGAAGAGTATAGCAAATATCATTTTTTTTTTCACGGGGATCTATAATTTTCCGAAGTAAAAATGCAATCTTCGGCCAGCCAATGCTACAAATATTAATCCACAAGCTTCAGAATTCTGCCACAGGAATCCTACATTTTTAGGCATAAAAAGTATGTCAATTAATAATATTAGTCATAAAGTATTTGAGGCCAAATTTGATGAATAATTATTTAATCTGATTTGACCTTTGACTTGAAATGGTTGCTTTTCATATAAAAAATAGTTTTCACTATTTTAAAATTTATTAAGGAAATAAAAAAAACTCAGGGATTAGTAATTCTCTCTCTCTCTCTCTCTCTCTCTCTCTCTCTCTCTCTCTCTCTCTTTTAACGCAGTGACCGTGGTCGTACTGTTTCTGTCCACTGAAGTATGGTAACTTTCAAAAAAAGATTTTTATGAAATTTATCCATATTTTTTGAAGGCTTACTTATTATTCTACCTTTTTACCTACCTAAAACTCAATTAAATGACGATTATTCCACTCCTAAAAATATTAGTCTTTCAAATTCAGTGTCAAACTGTTACTGTCCCCTAATTTTTAATCAGTCTATTACTGTCAGTTAGTGATGTACGATGGCTTTCAAAAACAATGTTTTTTTTATTTACTCATATTTTTAAGGTT
The DNA here is from genome assembly GCA_029286605.1 of Sericinus montela. NCBI lineage: Eukaryota > Metazoa > Arthropoda > Insecta > Lepidoptera > Papilionidae > Sericinus > Sericinus montela. The sequence continues at coordinate 12,702,105 of JAGSMR010000015.1, forward strand.
TACTCATCATACTACGTAAACAAAACTTTTGTCATCAATGAATAAACAACATTAAACAATTTCAAAGGACCATTATCTAATATATTTCTAGTACTGCTTTTGTCAAGAGAAAATATGTAACAATATAGTTCAAAAAGTACATGCGCAATAAGAATAGAACTGCATGAGAGCTCATAATGGAGTGTGCTCGACCTCAAAGCACTGAATGGATACTTACATGATGTCAAACGCGACTTGCACACTGACTTCAACTGCAATGGTATTCCTAAGAAACGTTAAATAAGTCGTTACGATAAAAACGTTATATAAGTCACGATAGCCGAGTGGTTGGGTGGCCGGAATTTCGAGTCGAGAGACCCAAGTTTGATCCCCAGGTGGCAGGCTCGTACCAATGGGTTTTTCAAAAACTTATGTACGAATTATATCGTTGGCTTGGACATAAAGGCGGCGACGGGCTCACCACCTGTCACATTGTCCCGAAAATATCGGTGGAAGGTCGGTCGAAGGGACTTAATTGTCTAGACTAGTCCCCTGTCTACCCCTGTATTGGGAATGACGTGGAGATGTTTTTTTTACAATTATATTTCTGCTATTTCAAGTATATCTTTGTAGACAACAACCATTAGTTATTTAAATAAAGCAAAAAAAGGGTGTAGCTGAAATAATCGGGAGGTAATTTTAGAACGGTGCAGAATAAAAAGAACAAAAAGCTCAAATAAAATAGAACTAACTCGCAAGCTATTTCGTTTTATATTATAATTACGACTAAGTTAATAAATTTTATTTTTTAAACCGCTACAGCCGAACATAATTGACCAAAAACTCTTTTATTGCTGTTACAAACTGGACCAATTTAATAAAAAAAAAACTACGAAAAAACACACAAAATTTTCAGAAAACCGTAGTTTATAACAAACATTTAGCCGTCCTGGCACATTTTTTTAAAAAACATTTATCAGGTCAATAGTTTTACCGTCGGGGTCGCTCAACTGGTGATCTTCTTGTGTACCTCACTAATCGGAGGGCGGGGGCAGTAGAGAGCAAGGGGGAGGCCCAGGCAGTTAGTTTGGACATAGCGAAAGCTTTTGATCGGGTCTGGCATAAAGCGGTTCTCTCGAAGCTTCCGAGAAATTTTGCAATTGGGTCACTAGTTTTCTCACAGCATCAAGGTCGTAGTTGACAGTGCATGCTCGCACTAGTCTATGAACGCTGGTGTCCCACAAGGCTGTGTGCTATCGCCAACCCTGTTTCTTCTGCATATCAAAAATTTGTTGCAAATTAGTAACATTCATTGCTATGCAGACGACACCACTGGATGTGCCCTATACACCGGCCGTGCCGATATTTCTCGGGAACACGTCGACGAGTACCGGAACAAACTTGTGTCTGATATAGAGATTTTGTAAGACAAACCCTTCGTCGTATCACCTCATTTTGAGAGCACTCCCCTAGTTGCCTCATCGTGCCAGCTCATGCCAGCATCGGAATCCTTGGCGTCGACATATCGAGCAACGTTCAGATTTGCGGTCATTTAGAAGGGAAGGCAAAATTGACCTCTAAAAAGCTAGGCGTGCTCAGTAGAGCACGCCTAGCTTTTACTTCATGCCAGCCCACCGATTGCAACTTTATAAGGCGCAGTTTCGGCCGCACATGGAGTACTGTTTGCATCTCTGGGCAGGGACATCCCAGTGTCAGCTCCTTCCATTTGACGGTATGCAACGAAGAGCGGCTCGAATCGTCGATCATTATGTTCTATCTGATAGGCTAGATCCCCTGGAATTGCGAAGAGACGTTGCATTTCTTTGCATTTTTTACAAGATTTACTACGGGGAGTGCTCCGAGGAATTGTCCGGATTAGTCCCAGTCATCATTTCACCATCGTACCTTACGGAATAGTCAAAAATTGGCATTCCACCAAGTGCGTTTTTCGCGGAAATTTCTGCCACGCACTTGCTCTTTATATAATGTGCAGCACCACATTCCATAAAACCGCTGTCAGCAAACAGCGGTTCTTCCGGACCGATACCGACTTAGGGACTTTCAAGAAAAGAGCCTATACCATTCTCAAAAGCCGGCAACGCATCTGCTATGCCTCTGGTATTGTGGATGTTCATGGGCGGCGGTAATTACTGACCATCGCGTGAGCCACTTCCTCGTTTGCCACCCTTCCCTCAAAAATAAAAAAAATAAAAAACATAAGGTAGTTGCCCGCCACCGTTCGTTTAATCTTTGTCTTTGGTTTTACTGATTTATGTGTTTTATCTTTAGGTTGCCAAATTCCAAGATTTTTCCAGTAGTCTTTCTTATGACACCAACGGGAAGATTAGAGATGATATATTGCACATTCGATAGATGGTATTTTGTGTATTATTTTAAAGGTGGTATGTTTTTACGCTGAAACAACACTACAAAGAAACAATATTAATAATACGATTGAAGTCACGACAGCCGAGCACAGCAGCCGATCCCCAGGTGGCAGACTCGTACTAATGGGTTTTTCAAAAACTTGCTTTTTCAAAAAAAGGCTTGGACATAAATACGCCGTCTTTACGTCCAAGCCTTTTTTGAAAAAGCAACAAACGCACACAAACGGGCTCACCACCTGTCAAGTTGTCCCGAAAATATCTTCGGTGGAAGGTGGATCAAACGGATTTAATTGTCTAGACTAGACCTCTGCCTACCCCTGTATTGGGAATTGCGTGAAGATATTTATTTATTTTTATTTTAATAATATGACAGAGTACAATACACTAAAAATTTTCCTGACTAACAAATATATTGTATCTCTGATCTAAGCGAAATATCATGTACCTTAACCGCAATGAGGTGGGTCTTGTCAAGCTTTGTTTTCGTACCGCATGACACCATACATTTAGGCCAATTAACCTAGAAACCACCTGATCCTCTTAATTTAATATTACCAGCGGTCGCTTTATGACCGGACGGGGATAAAGCTGACTCCAACTCGAGTAAATTAGGCCGTATACTTAGGTATAAAGGTAATACAAAATGTACTTAAATTACTATGTGAGATACGAGACACTGTAAGTGATCGATTGTCCTTGAAAGGCAGTAATTTTGGTTAATACTTATGCATACTAAAATTGTAAATGTAAAAGAAGCTTTAGTTATCTGTTCATTTGTTGGTATGCATGGCTAAACCACTAAGCCGACTTTTATAAAATTCGTTATAGGGGTAGTTTTGATCATGGGATAGCATACCTTTTATTCCAGAAAAAAAAACAGAGAAAATGTACCAAAATTGGGTCGAGAATAGTAGTAATTAAAGTGTGTGAAGTCCACCACCACTTGGCGTTACTTCCTTGACAATTTACACCCTAAAAACATTTAAGAAATAATACGTAGCCTCAATCAAACCACGTTAAATTAGATCTAAAAAGATAAACGAGGAGTTTAAACTTATTACTTCTTATTACTAAGTCACGGTAGGCGAATGTTTGGGTGATCAAAATTCGAGTCAAGAGACCCGTGATCGATTGGGTCTAAGTCAAAATCAAAACTCGTTATTATAAAAAAAGTCTAAGTCAAAATCAAAACTCGTTATTCTTTATTTTAAACATTTACAAAGGCTAAACATCAATATCTACACCGGCTTCTCAAAACAAGACATTAAGAAAATACTGGTAAAGAACTTTGAGATCTATTCTTTTCTTCTAACACCATAGTAATATAATGATTATGATTATTAACAGATTTTATCACGTATTATTTAGTGGCATCCGTGGCTAAATAAAATAAATAAACCGCAATAAAATCCGTAAATGATCGTTTTATGCCATAGCATTATATTTTAATCATATGAATTAGAACTAATATTATTTTTATATTCAATAAATAAAAAAGGGAAAATATAATATTCCAATTCTACCAGGCGAACGATAATGAATTCTTAAGATATTTGAGTATATTGTATTATTTTTAAAATAATCTCTTAATTTATTTTTTATCCTTTACTATTTTATATTCTACTAACAAACAAATTAACCGGAATTATATATTGCGCAGTATTAGTTAACTCTAACGTCTCAAAGCTATGTATCTTTATTGCTATATCCTTTAGTACTATAAGCTACATAATGTGTACACGTTTACGGTTTTCATAAAAAAGCACAGTTACTGTAGGTCATGCAGATTATATCAAGTGAAAATCTAGAAAATTAAATGTTAAAAAAAAACGTTTTTTTTTTAATGCTGGCCTTACAATATTTTTTATAACTTCATTTGAAACGGTGTTCATTTTATACATATGAACACTTTTGAACGATGCTACTATTGAATCATTTTAAAAATATGCTTTGATTTTACTTCGGTGAAACTGTTTCTATGTAAATTCTGAGAAGTAATTTTTGTATACAAACTTATATACTTCATAGAAAGTAAGTATGTAATGAAAAGCCGTCATTCAATATTTTTCAAAGAAAAATTTTTAAAACATGTAATTTAAAATCATTCGAAATGCACGTAAATAATGTCGCTTGAAACTAGTAGATTTTGTCTAAAGATTACAAAACGATATTTATGGTGCAAGTTTAATTAAATTTTTTATTAAAGAAATGATAAAAAATATTTTCACGCAATTCCAGGGGTAAACAGAGGTCTAAATAATTAAGTCCTTTTGACCCACCTTCCACCGACGACATTTTTAGTGACAACGTGACAGGTGGTGAGCCCGTCACCGTTTTATGTCGCACACAAGTTTTTGAAAAAACACATTGATACGAGCCTTCCACCTGGGTAGCGAAATCGGGTCTCTTGACTCGTATTCCGATCAACAACCACTCGGCTATCGTGAAAATGGTGCGATTTTGATTAATGGTAAATCATACTGTCCTTTATTTAATTAAAATATAGAGAAATTAACAAAATCGGGCTGAAACAAGTGAGATTCGAATCACAACCTCCGCCACAGAGTGGCAACACTCTTACTCCAAGCCACCGTATCTTACATGCGTAACCGTTGAGAAAATTACCTGGTTAAATCTAAAGAAACCAAGACAGACAGCAGCATCTAAGTTGCGAGACGTTTGGAACACAGATTATGGTAAATCATCCTTACAGCAAAGGCTTGTGGCTGCAGTGAACTTTTACAGGCCGGAAGTAAGTAACACTAAACAAACTTTTTCAAAAGTTTAGTAGAAAAAACTTCCGTACCCATAAGTTTGACTTCAAGTTTCGTTAGACATGCGTTATTAATGTTGGAACAGTAAAAACTATTCGCTAAGAAACAGACATTATACTATACAACTTCTGGCACTTTATGTACCGGGAGAAGGCGCGCTTATTGTAACGTTATTGTGTGTAGTTTTATGTAGCTGTGTAAACTAAAATTATGAGTGTAAAATCACGATAGCCGAGTGGTTGGGTAGTCGGAATTTCGAGTCAATATACCCGAGTTCGATCCCCAGTTGGTAGACTCGTACCAATAGGTTTTTCAAAAACTTATGTACGAATATCGTTGGCTTGGACATAAAGACGGCGACGGGCTCACCACCAGTCACGTTGTCCCGAAAATATCTTCGGTGGAAGGTGGGTCGAAGGGGCTTAATTGTCTAGACTCGACCTCTGTCTACCCCTGTATTGGGAATTGTGTGAAGATATTTTTTTTAATGAGTGTAAAGATAAAAGACTTGGTTTTTTATATTTTTAACAGACTTAGGCGTTACTTTGCGAAATTAAATAATTAATAATTATATTGCACCATTACGCATGCAAAATTTCTATACGGAATGGTACAATATAACAACTTTATTTTTTATTATATTGGTTTGTAGTGGATTAACTCGAAAAGTACTACTCCGATTTTAAAATTCTTGGCGATAGGCTCACCACTAGTCACATTGTCCCAAATAAGCTTCAGTGAAAGGGGTGTCGATAGGTCTTACTTGACTTGACCTCTGTCTACCCCAATTCTTGAAAAATGAGTGAAGACAAAAAATCTTTCGCTAATTAAATTAATTTGATAAAAAGCTACATTATGAGCTAATTAAAACATTTAAACAAATAAAACCATGTTTTATTTTCAAAGTCATTGAGACTTCGAAAATTTCAATAACGTAATCCAATGTAAGTATAAAATGTAACCCAAACCTATAAAAGTCTATATGTGGGATTTTATGAGAAAACTATTGGTCATATATAAAATAATGTACTGCACGTTTATAGTGTTACTTACGAAAACAATTCGAGAATCTGATAACTTTTATAATTAAGTCACAGTAACCACTTTTTATTCGAATTAGTCAATTAAAACCAGGGTATAATCATAATATCTGTGATTCTATTGGTACAATCGATGAGGCGGGTCAATAATATTAAAATATTTTTGGTTCACAGGGCTGTTCCAAACAGAAGGCGTTCGAATTCCAGGCACGGATTGCGATTACCAGTTCAGCCGATCTGGTAACAGGCCAACCCACGGCCGACTTTATAGTCCAAGATACCCATCCATATACCCTAACAACGTGCGATGTTCTTATCATTTTCATGGCAGGTGAGTTAATTGTATTTACTTTACCAGCCAGTAATTAAAATAAGATGAGTCAGAAAAATTGGCTACTACATTTTTATTATGTGTTTTGTACATAAAAATACTTATTGAGAAATAAATCTATGGGGCAAAATAACACCTCGCGTAGCAATCAACCGAGGATCAGCATCAAAATGTACTTACTCGCAAACGTTTACTGCAGGACTTAGGCTTCTTCTTTAAAGAAGATTTGCCATAATAACCACGCTTGACTAGAGGGTTTGCGATGGGCCTGCTTGCCAATTAAAATTTAGTCTAGTATTTTTGAAGATATTCTGCTATCCGTTCGTAGTTATTATTATTTCAAAATATTTCCCTTAGTAGTGACTCACAACACTTACGGAACGAAAGCAATGGTTTATTCTCATGTTGTCACCACACGACAACGACTAATTTTCATTAAGTTAACTATCGGTCATCGGTCAACTTAATTTAGTTCAAAATTTTTCAACATAATTATCCGAAATAGTGTTGGGAAAAAATATTTTAAGTTATGCCTGTTTCTGTGATTGCCAAAGCTGTCAAATAGGATAACTGTTCGTGTTTAATTTTTAGTACAAAATTTCCTTTTTTCATTCATTTTCTCCTGTATAATTAAATATTAATTGATGTTTTAGATTAATTTAAATTAACATTAAATTACTGTTTTAGACCATGTCAATCAATCTCTTATTTTTCAGGCCTAAAGACAGAGTCAAGGTAGTCTTTGAGGAAGTAGCACTTCAGAAAGGAGACATAAGGTATGTTTTATAAGGTTTTTAATAATTCCAACTTAAATAGAATGGTTATCCAATAATAGATAAATAATTAATACATTATTTTCTCTTTTAATTGTTCCGGTTTCAAAAGGTTGATGCTTTTTTTTTTTAAACGATAGCCAAGGCAGGGCGATCGCTTTAATTTCATTGTACCCGAAATTAGTACTGAATTTAAAACAAGATAGAGAACAGTGTAAGTAGCTTCTGCATGGGAGAAATAAAAAGAAAAAAACATTCCCAAGACATGTGACACTTATCATTTACAAGATATTTGACATTTATCTTTCTTTTACAATTGAAATGTAACGAAGAATGTTGTCATAAAAATTGCTTCCGATTGAAAAATATTATCACGACAGAGAAGATATTCATGAAGTGATATTCATTGAAAAATATCATATCATTCTATATCAACGTTCAGTTGCGATCGGATTTAAATTCAACTTTCCTCGAAAAACTTTTACATTTGAAATTCAAATTATTTATAATACCGCGGACATTTTATAGTGACATTTTAAATTTTCATAAAATAATATTCAACATTAATTGTTTTGTTCCGTTTTTCCACAACTTCGCTTATATTTTGTTTTAAACTATTAATAAATAAATCTGAAATTTAATAAAAACAAGTGACTCGTGCGGGATTCGATCAAAGAACTCTTACATTGGAACCAACTTGTCTCACCCGCATGTGTTGAAATTTGAAATCGTTCTTTTGTACGCTCCTATTCTTAACTGCTTTGACGAAATCTTTGAGATGTTATGCTTACTTCTAACTCAGTGTTCATAACTTTTCAGCTATGAAGACATCAATACAATAACGTCTATCTATGCATATATAATGCCCTGGCTGTTGTGGCTTTCGAAACACACTTGTAGTATTACTCGTTGACAGAGAGACTTAATTAACAATTTTTGCTTGCTTGTTTTACAGCTTATGTAATAAAGATTTGATAAGGAAGGAAACTATTTTTTTTGTTATTCACGCATTACGCAATATAGGGATAAGAGGATTAGGGATTAGAGGACTAGAAAGTTTAGTTCTTTAGATCTTAATTTTACTGGCACTTAATTAAAACGGCGCGGTAGGCCTGTCACCGTCTAAGTATCCAAGCCACCGCTACAAATCGTACATACGGTTCAAAAAACTCATTAGAACGAACTTTTCTCCTGGGAATCTATCTCGGGAATGGAACTTGTTATTAAAAATACTGAAACCAAAGAGTAATAACAATCATAATTACTACGTTATAACTAAAACTATGACCATAAGCTATAGTTTCATCCCGTCTCCTATTCGCCCCCATTGGCTAAGTTTTGTGTAGTAGTTTTTTATTTATTTACACATGCAAGTTACTTTTTTCTTCGCCATCAATTTATATATTTTTATAAGCTACAATTTCTACTGCCGGATCGAACGGCATAGGTTGCTGGTATCATGTAATGCATTTCGTACGGTATGTGAGGTAACAGTAGAACCCACAACCCTATCGTTTTCTTCTTCTCCTCCTTTCTCTATTTCTTTCTTTAAGTTAGTCTAAGCCGATATCACAAGATTTATTTTTTCAGGCTTTTTAAATTTAGTAGTTCAATCATATGCTCTATATTCGTTCATATTTGTTCAAGTCGGTGAGCCAGTCGTAGTCATGAGATTCTATTCTACTGTTCAATGCAATACAATGTATATAATAATTTAACATAATTCAGTAATAATTTCTTGAATTTACGCGAACATTTGTATATTATTTAAGATAATTCAGTAAATTGAGATTCGACGCTATATCCCAGAAATCGTTAATAAATATAAGATAACATTTTCCTGTTAGTTGTCTTTAACGACAGCCGTGAAAAGAAAATCGTTTCTTTCGCGGCGTATTCGCCGTTCCATTCACACAAAACAGTTTCGAACTAAAAAATTATGGTACTCGGGTGATCAAGTTTCAATTAGTGTGAAACAGATGGCTCTTCAATACATAAAACAACCAATAAATCATGTTTTATGTATCTTAAAATACAAAAATTAGTCTTAATGCTTCGAGAAGTTTCCGGGATAGCAATATACGTTTAAATTTATATGTAAACAAGATTAACTTTACGAAGATTAGTTGACTTAAAGCAGTGAGATTCTTCTTCTTCTTTACAGTCTCGTGACTTGTCTAGTACTGAACATAGGCCTTTCAAGAACAAAGAACTGTCCTGAGACACTAAGTGAATCACTGTGATTACCTGTACAACTTAACGTTGAAATATATAATACGTTTTTTTTAATAACAAAGGAGATTTATAATAAGATAAAGATTAAATAAGCATTTATATTTTTACACTGCAGCCAGCACTAAATGAATAATAAATGATACAAACGCCCGAGCGCTTCAGCTAATGAGGGCAGGCTATAAACCATATCTACTTGTTTAATTAACCAAATAATGGGTGGGCGTTGCATTTTACGACTGAATTTATATTCAAGCTAGTTGATGTTAATGTATATTATTGGATTTGATTTTAGTTTCAACTTAAAGTTATGCCTTTTGAATACAGTTGAGTTTAAAAGAAAAAGAAAGTATTATGACAATGATTAATTTTTTTTTTGGTAATTACTATCAAGCATTATTTCCTAATACGAATGTATTTGATCAACATTCCACCGAAGACATTTTTGGGACAAAGTGTGTAGTGACCCTGTCACCGTCTTTATGTGAATGCCAACGATATAAACCGTACATAATTTTTTGAAGAAAAAAAAATTTGGTACGAGCCTGGGGATCGAACTCGGGTATCTTGACTCGAGTTCCGATCACTCGGCTATCGTGATTTTATGTCAATACTGAAAAGTGAGATAATAGTCAATAATTATTAGAATTAAAAATAAAAACAACATATAAAATCCAACAAATCGACATTACGAATGGCACTAACAAAGCGTAGTCGTTTAATAGGTGTGTTGACACTGACAAAAGATTCTGAACTACTTTAGGAATCGAGTTTCTCCGTATAATGTAACTGTGCTGACTAGTCGAAAATGTACTACTCTAAGCTGTTAATATGGTGGAACTAAGACGAAACTGTTAATAGCACAGACAGTTATGGTTTTACTTAAACTTGTTTTGCTTACTTTACTTACTTACCACCTATACTCGACGACTACCATATTGGCGATTGCAGTACCAGATACTTCGAACTTAGTCTGTAATGCCGGACTGCTCAGCTCGGACTTTGTAGTTTTTGATATGGTTATCCCGTCATCTATCCACCTCCGTGGACAAGTGGCGAAAACACCAGTTTTCATGTGTCCGGTGTCGCCAGCTCTGAGGTAACTTTTTCTACATTTTCTCGGATGTGGGTGTTTGAGGTAGCTTTGTTAATTCTGATACCATAATACAAGTTCTTGAGCTGTTTACCTTGGGATCAGAGCAACATACGAGTATGCCACAAAATATCTTAGGAGGAAGTTCGGTCGAAGGGACTTAATTGTCTAGTCTAGAGCTCTGTCTCTGTCTCTGCCGTTCCAATACAGGGGGTATTGGAACGGCAGAGCAATACATGTGATGTGGTCCCTATCTTTGTATGAATTTATTTATTTATCGGTATCCATTAATAGTTTTAACGCCTTTTCCTTAGTCGCCTTTTTACTCTTGCTCCGGAAAGAAAGAGGATTTTAAATATAAACAACAAAAATCAAACGACACTAATTGTCGTTTAACAGATATATATTTTGTTAAATATTTTTTTTAATTTAAAGAGCCATGATAACCAAGTTGTGGGTATCGGAATTTCATATCAGAAGAGAGTTCAATCCCCAGAAGGCTTGTACTTTTTTAAGCTCCAGTATGATTTGTATAATAATAGAAGAAACAAAAATAACATTGTCCTAAATAAACTCCACGGAAATATGGATTGAACGGACTAAATCGTATTGGGAAATTCTTGAAAATAAAAGAAAATAGATATAAGGCTAAATTTACTATTATAAAAAGTTTTATAGAATTGTAAAACAAATAGCTATAATACAATCTTTGTTATAACACTAACATAATATAAAGCAACACTAACAAACTTTACCTTAAAGTTTATATTATATTACTTTACAAGATGAAAATATAACAGAAGTTTTAATAGTTTTACACACTGATACTTACGGAAAGGGGAAATATGCTATCCTATTCTTCAGAAGTTAAACTCTAAATTACTTGCATGTAGCGCACTCTGCAAACTTATAGACGATGCGATTTGGGTAAATTACTGAAAGCCCACTTCTTTTTAATGTTCCTCTGTGCTGCTTAAATACATGACCTACAGTGATTGATAGATGGAAACATTTTTAGATTATTATTTTACAAACAGGTGTGTATAATGTTTCCTTCATTGCTAACTATGTGTTGTGACCGTGACCGTAATTTTAAATGCTTAATTTACCAGCATTTAAAATTACGGTCACTCGCTTAATGAAATTGGAGTTATTTTCTGACTACCACTATACACAGAACTGATTTCATTATTACACTAATTATTCTAATCTAATCTAATATGTCTAGAACAGGTGAATGAGATTGTATACCTGGGCAGTGCGTTTAGTCGGGATGGAAGATGTAACATAGATGTGGACAGGCGAATCGCTGCCGGAAACAAGGTCAACGATGCCCTGACTGCGTAAGTCCAAAGGAAAGGCGTAATGAAAAATGCACACCTTGCGATACATAACGCAGTGCTGGTACCGACTTTGTTATATGGCAGCGAAACCTGGGTATGCCAGAAGAAGTATAAAAGCAAGTTGAATGCAGTGGAGGTGCGATCTCTTCGTAAAATGTGCGGAGTTACCTTTGCCGACTCCGACTTTTTAGTAGAGATTCCTAATATGGCAGGTTTGAAAGATGACCTTATCTTGCGTGCGTGCTGCAATAGTTTGGGCACGTTGGGCGAATGTACGAAGACCGAATGGTGAAGAAAATATATAGCGCGAAATTAATATTAAAAAGGGTCGAGGTAGGCCGAGACTAACATTCGAAGACAAGAGTAGGTCAAGAGTTCTCGGATACCTCGACGTGCATGTATGAAGAAGATGATCAATCTGAAAGAAGCGAAAGAGGTATGTAAGGATCGTGACACTTGGCTATCTGTTCTCTCTGGCTACCTCGTCAGGAACTGTGCGTGAAGATAAGTAACTAAGTAAGTAAGTATTCTAATCCTACCTCCTACGGCTAATAATAATATAAATGCTGAGGTTTGTACGTTTGGATGCCTACATATTTGTTACTCAAACACACAAAAACGGTTAAACAGTTTGAATGATATTTGACACTCAGATATTTTATAGAGGATGGTTAGTGTTTAAAATTATTTTTTGTTATACCGTAAATCACATTTAGAATCGAAATTAGAATCACGAGACTCCATTTCGATGCCAAGAATGCACGCCAGTGTTAATTAGGTGTGTTAGACACTTAAATGGAAACGGGATAAATAATTGTCTAGACCACGGATTACCTTAGTATTGCACATGCATAAAAATGTATTTAAAAAAAATCGGAAGATCTACCAAATAAACACATGCCTGACTCAGAACCATCCGACGACTCACAAGTGGCGCACTATTCAGTAAACACATAGACACCCAGGTCACGAACACTGGACCCGGCGGGTAGCTTTTCCTGCAGTTCATAATCCAGTACAGCCTAAATAACCTCACGAGGGTTTTGACAAGTATTAAACTAGTTTTTAAGGCAAGAAAATAACGATCGCTAAGCGGTTAGGTGAACGCAATTCGATTCAAAAGACCAGAGTACGATCGCCATGTGCTAGGTTCGTAGCAATGGGTTTTTTCAAAACCTATGTACGATTTATATCGTTTCGTCACGTCGTCCCAAAAATTGTTTTTGTTTTCTAATAGAATTACATCTTAATTTCTAATTGCAATTACGTACTTATTTATCACACAGTTGACTTTACAAGATAATAAATAACTTATTACAGTTCATACCAACAAAAAGTAATTGAATATTTTATTTAGTTCTGATAAAAATAGTAAAAGTTTCAAATATAAATTTATAGTATAAATATAAATTTGAAACCTTTCACTAGCCCTCGATGGATATTAAAATTAATTATATTAATGCAGGTGATTGAGGACCGTCCTTTGTTGAAAATTTTGGGGGGACCTACCTTTCAGCAGAGGACTGTTAATAAGTTAAAAATTACAAGAAGAAGCTAGCTGTAAGTTTTCAAAAATCGTAAAATAAAAATAAAATAGGTCTCCAATGTGGCATAAACTTTAATGTGTTTAACTGTAAAGCATTTTAAAGTGTCTGTCATCATCTAATAGGAATTAAAGCCGGATTAAATACTTAGGACAGAAAGCTCTAAAGTAAACGTATTTTCATCGAGATTTATCGGCCGTGCTGCAGCAAAGTATTTAAGCTAAGTAGTTACACGACGGTGTCAGTGGAGAATTCTAAAGTTGGTCAGTTACAAAGCCGGAACATCTGTATACGGGAATTTATGTAGGAAGCCCATTTGATACCAAAACATGTAAATAAATTTAACCCGATGTAACTGTGAAATTCGTAGGTGTGAATGTAATATTATTGTTACTTATACAGAATTAATTAAGACAAACATACCCAAGCCCTTCTACGTATCACATTGTTTTGCGGAATTCGAGACACGCATGGTTAATTACAATAGCAAAAGGACAAGTGTTTGTGATATCATACTACGTATTTAACTAATTGAAATACACAACCTGCGTGATCTTAGAATGTTTATGAACATTTATTGCATAGCATTAATGACAATTGAACACGTACGTAGAAAACCGAGAACCAAGATGACTGATACAAGGAGCTCTAACGTTTTGTTAGCAGATCTTGATGATTTTTTGACCCTAAAGCGTTGATGTAATAACGACAATTATTTATTTAATAGTGCATTGTTACTTATAAAATGTAACTATCATTACAACGCAATTTATGTTTAATTATACAAAAAAAGTATTAATAAAAATGTGCAGTACTTATTACAAAAAAATTATAATAATAAATGAGATTGTATGCCAAAGATCAAAACATTTAGTGAAAGATATAATTTTTTATGAAACGAATTTCACAACAAAATTAAACTATAATAAAGTATGGTTATTATTTTACAACTACTCCTGGCAATGGTGTATGATGGTGAATTAATAGTTGCAAGTAGCTCTGGACAGTTCTTCTTGACAAATTTTAAGGGTACATATTAATCAGTGTCAGGCTTTTGATAGGCAGTAAACAATAACAAGATATTATTATTTTTGAAAAACAACTTTGCAATATTTGTCAAATTTAAATAATATCTTGGAGATAAATAAGTATGGAGAGAAAATAAGGTACAAAAAAATATTAAAAAATGAAGCACTCAGTTTAAAAAGCGCTCAAACATTCAACAAACTACGAACCTTCTATTTTTGTGCAATATTTTAAAACGTGACACTGAATGCTGAATATAAATAATATAGTTATGGAAATTTGTCGGTCGCGTGCAGATTTTCACTTAAAAAACAAATGTTTGCGTTCAAATTGAATTTACGTCAACACGATGAAATGTAAATTACTGTTATAAAACACAAATTCATCGTCACCAAAAATCCACAACTAAACGATAGCTAAATGACCGTTATTTTAAGAGTAAAAATAAAATTATGTGGCAGAAATGTATAGACTAAAATGGATAGTTCGCTTGGATATAAAGGCTACAAATTCTACGATAATTAGTTCGCGCTGGCATCGGATTTTAAATTAAATATCATTAAATTACAACTAAACGCTCTGATTGATATATGAGCCGTCGTATGCGATTATTGTGGGACCGCGACCGCTGGAACCGCGAAACCGCCGACCGCGCGGTTGCTCTATGATACACAACTATTCAATTTGGCCTGTATAATATTGTAGAATATTTAACTAAATTTAATAATTTTGTTGGAGATTTATCGAGAAAGGATACCAATATATCATTTTTATATTCCGTATGGAAGGAAGGGCGTGTCATTACACCAAAAACTTTGAACAAATAAAAGTAGAAAACATCACATACATTTCTTTGATCCTGTAGTAAATACCTAAAGCAGTTGTGCTATGGAATTAAATATAACGCAGGTACCTCAAAGAGCGCGAATCCGATTCAATTCATAAAAAGTTGGTTTTCTATATGATCCGTTCAGAAATCGAACCCGGGAAATCGAACTCGGAAATGACAATATCTTAAACACTGGTGTGTACGACACTCGACAACGGAGAACCTCATTCTTGATCATCTCTGATAAATGCATAATGTTTACTGTTGCACCTTTTACTGCTTGTCACTGGTTTGCTGATTTTTTGTCAAATTTTTTTACGAGAATCGAATTTTTATTTTTGTACATTATATCTTTATTTAGTACATTATATTTCATTCAGTCGGGTACAAAAACTTCACTTTAAACACTTTGGTTACAATAAGAAGACCCTTGCTGTTTCGCATCGTTGAAAATTAAGCTGAATTTTCAAACCTAGCTTCCTCCAATTCAACCAATTTAAGTGAGCAAATGAGAGAGCTCGTTATAGCGAGTATTCTTGACCAAAACAAACTGCGTACCCCAATTACATCCAAAGATGGAGAGCAACAAATCCATAAAACAGAAATGTACAGGAGGAAATCGCATTTGAGTATATCTTGAGGAGGTTTGTTTTTAATAAGGATTTCTAATGATTGCTGACAAGTGTCTGCATCAATAAAAATCAAAAAAGAGATTAACAAAAAATTATACGTATAGCACGCAACGGATCTGTTTTAAGAGTGTCGCCACGGTAAGGTTGAGGGTTCGAAGTCCGCCCGAAAAGTTTGAAGTAGATTTTTTAAATTACTTATTTATTTAATAAAAATAAACGAAAAATAAAAACAAAAATCACGATAGCCGAGTGGTTGGGTGGTCGAAATTTCGAGTCACGAGACCTGAATTCGATCCCCAGGTGGTAGGCTCGTACCAATGGGTTTTTTAAAAACTTATGTACGAATTATATCGTTGGCTTGGACATAAAGACAGCGACGGGCTCACCACCTGTCCGGTTGTCCCGAAAATAACTTCCGCGGAAGGTGGGTCGAAGGGACTTAATTATCTAGACTAGACCTCTGTCTACCCCTGTATTGGGAATTAAGTGAGGATATTATTTATTTATTAATTTAACAAAAAGTAAAAAGAAAAATAGAACACGAAAACTGAAAGTCAACAACATTCATACATCGGCAATGTATCTTACTTTTTGTTCTGTGAGAAAATAAATTAATTTTGTAATTCTTCATATTCACATATTATTATTCAACGTCTAGTAAAAGATTAGTACAGAACATATGTTTCCGTTATGTCCGTTAAGAAGGAAATGGTGCGGACTGCTTGCTTATGAGAGACGACTAAGGAAAATCCTTTATAGATGCAGTTGGCCACCGATAGACGGGGAATAACTATCTCCAAAGATCATTATACTATGTCACGATAGCCGAGTGGTTGGGTGGTCAGAATTTCGAGTCAAGGGACCCAAGTTCGAACCCCAGGTGGCTCGTACCAATGGGTTTTTCAAAAACTTATGTACGAATTATATCATTAGCTTGGATATAAAGACGGCGACGGGCTCACCACCTGTCACGCTGTTCCGAAAAAAATCTTCGGTTGAAGGTGGGTCGAAGGGACTTAATTGTCTAGACTAGACCTCTGTTTAATCCTGTATTGGGATTTGCGTGAATATATTTTTAACCTCTGCATAGGCCTCCACTCACGGGAAGTGTGGTCATAATCTACAACAAATATACTACACCTAAATTCAACAGATTACTACAGTCTAGAACGATGGTCGCTAATCGGCTTGCCGAGCGTAGCGAATATGGTTTTGGTTTTTAGTTATTAAGTCAAGCTTTGATAGCAAGTGAGACACAAGCTTATTTTTTTATAGAAAAGGCCGGCAAAGGAGCAGGCGGCTTACATGATGGTAAGTGATTACCGCCGCCCATGAACACCCGCAATACCAGAGGCATAGCAGATGCGTTGCCGGCCTTAGAGTCCCCCCCCCCCAAAACGATTGCGGGAGGGGGGGGGTTGTGTGCCTCCGGTTACCTGCACTCACCAGACGAAACGCAGAAGTTTGTTAGACTTCTACTTTACGCCGGTATTCTGTGAGGTCGTGGTACTTCCCCGGTCGAGCCGGCCCATTCATGCAACAACAAAAGCTGAGGCTCTACCACTATTGCGTGGCTCTACCACTGTTAAAATTATGCTCGACAGTGGACTTTTACGAGCCATTGCGATGATTTTATGAAAATAAGTTTTATTTTGGAAAAATATCTGTAGAAACAGTGAATGTTTAAATCTGTATATGCATAATAATTTAATAAATACTAAATTATATTAAATTCCAGTCAAAAATGCGCGCTTTTGTAACACTTATCCTGTAAATCTCTCTGAATCATGACTAACGAAGTTAATTTGGATCCGTATTTCCAGTTGCCTGCGGCGAGCGGACATTATCAAAGTCTTTGATGGCAGAGACACGAACGCACCGGCTATAGCTATGCTCTGTAACGAACTGACAGGTAAGAAATTATTTAAATTATTTTTAATTAGTTAACAGAGTCGGGCTTTAGTTGGCGGAAATTTATTCTTTCAGTCTATTCGCTTAATGATACCCAATTACCAGTTGAAACTCGTTCAGGTAATTATTGGTGGAGGCGTCTGTTATCTGATATCGCTTGTAGTGAATGTGTAGTGCTGGTGGTGCATTGTAGAGCTAGTGCACACATCTGTGGGAGGGATGGTGTTTTTCATCTTCTCTCCGAACTTTCTGTTACCGACATATGAATTTAATTGTTTTTGCACGCGGAATTGTGCGAGGTAATTTAACATATCTACTTTAATATTTTTCGTCATAATTTTAGTGTCATGACCATTTATACAATTTTAATTTATTATATTCGGTTAATAAAGCATACTAAGAAATGTGACGAACAAATATCTAAACGTTCACATCCATTTTTTTATTTTTTTTTTTAAATACGTTGCCAAATATCTAGAGTATATCCGCCATGACTACCTGTTGGCAGACCCACGAGAACTCTTGCGCACACATCCGCGTCCCCACAACGTAGGTAACTCCTACTCGGAAGAGAACCCACTCCCCTTTTTCTTGTGGCTATAACCGCAGAAACAAAGACGCGTACATTAAAATGTACAAAGAAGAAAAAAATAAGATAAAGAAATCAGATTTTGTGATTGCAGCTAGAATTAATTACTAAATTAATAAAGTTTTTAGCTTAATTTGATTGACTGCGAAACATTTAGTCTTTACTTAGAGTATAATTAAACTTAGCGTAAATGTTACCATGAATATGAGTAACCAGTCTAATATTAGTTTTATTATAATTAAATTTTTATTCTTTTTTCAGTGGTATGTATCCAGAAAAAGAATTGAAAGCCATGCATAAAAGTTCAAAATCAATTGATATTTAGTAAATTTTTCGTAACATAGTGTTCCAATTTAAAAAAAATCAACGAAAACAATTTCCTATTGCTTGAATAGTAAACATAAATCCAAAAACACTGAATAGTTCGATATTTATCATATGAAAACAAAACGAAGTTTCAGACATTTATAGTTTCCGGAAAAAAATATAAATCTGTTATTTTTTCTATTTGAAACCATTGAATTTAATATAAAAATAAATAAATAAATACCTTCACGCAATTCCCAATACAGAGGTAGACAGAGGTCTAGTCTAGACAATTAAGTCCCTTTGACCCACCTTCCATCGAAGATATTTCGGGACAACGTGTCCAAGCCAACGATGCAATTCGTACATAAGTTTTTGAAAAACCCATTGGCACTAGCCTGCCACTTAGGGATCGAACTTGGGTCTCTTTACTCGAATTCCAATCACCCATCCACTCGACTATCGTGACTGTAAAATAAGTATTACACCTTATTTTACATTATATAGATAATACTATACCCTACTCGACTATCGTGACATTACGTTATACTTCATATAACATAACGCATACTGCTATCGCCAATCCAGTTGCCGAAAGCGATTATGGAAAATCCTGTTATGGAAAATACCTTTAGCACACAGTAGGCGTTTATAAGCTATTAAAATGATGATGAATATAGTCTTAACAAAAATGTTAACCTCATAAATGTTCAAAGTAAGGAAAGAGATAAACTTATGAGTGGTGCTCTACACACGAGACAAATCATAGGGAAAATAAGTAGAAGAAGGCATGGTACGTGGGCGTATAATATCTCATCTTGACGTTCGCTGCCTGTTGTTACTGAGATTCCCTTGAGAAAAATACTAGAAGTAACGTTCCAAAAAGATCTACAGTATACTAAGATATTTCGTGAAGATTTAGTGTTTAGGTAGGGAACGTTGAAATAACTAAAAGGTAAATTAATAACTTCTTTTTCTTTAGGGTTTCCATAATAGACGTATTGGTTTTATTCTGGTTTGACAATACAATAAATATTGATACATAAAAATCACATTTATTATAAACCGCGGTAGCCTAGTGATCAGGCGCTTGCTTGTGACGCGAATGACCCAGGTTCGATCCCGGGCTGGCTTCTATAATGGTTAAAGCGGTAGAGAAAAAAATTTGGAGGAGATGTGCTCGTCTGAAAAACAAAAGTAAAAAATTTCGAAGATGCGTGAAGTTCTTTGCATTTACAGGCTACTTCTTTACTTTACTTTTAAAAAATGTATGATAATAAAGGATTAAGCTGTCGATGAATATTTTTACACAATGAAAAGTTTCCTTTAAATACAGTTAGTGTATATATTTTATTCTGAAATTCAACACAACTAGAAGTTAATTAATTAATTAATTACTTAATTAGAACATAACTAGCAGAGGTCAACGGTATTAAATTTAGAGACGTGTGTTTCGTTGAACTTAAACATCACAAGAAACCTTTTTTACTTATCCTAAAAAATAAAAAAAAAATATCTTCACGCAATTCCCAATACAGGGGTAGACAGAGGTCAAGTCTAGACAATTAAGTCCTTTGACCCACCTTCCACCGAAGATATTTTCAGGACAACGTGTCCAAGCCAACGATGAAATTCGTACATAAGTTTTGAAAAACTCATTGGTACTGCCACCTGGGGATCGAACTCGGGTTTCTCGACTCGTAATCGACCACCAAACAACTCGGCTATCGTGGCTTTTACTTATCCTAAAAAATAAAAAAAATATCTTCACGCCATTCCCAATATAGGGGTAGATAGAAGTCTAGCGTAGTCTCTTCGTCCCACCTTCCACCGAAGATATTTTCAGGACAACGTGACAGGTGTTGAGCCCGTCGCCGCCTTTATGTCAAGCCAACGATGAAATTCGTACATAAGTTTTGAAAAACTCATTGGTACTGCCACCTGGGGATCGAACTCGGGTTTCTCGACTCGTAATCGACCACCAAACAACTCGGCTATCGTGGCTTTTACTTATCCTAATCATTAATATTGAGCCTCAGCAAAGCAAGCAAATATTCACTGTTCGATTCCTCAGAAGCAAATGATTAGCTAACTTAAATTTTACTTACTTAGATCCTTTTCAGTGCCACCTATTCAGAACCACAGTTCCGCAAAAAATTAGCGTTAATTTTAAGGAAATATGTACTAACATTAAATGATACTAAGTTTAGTTTAAATATTGGCCAATAAGGAGATAAAAAAGACCAGAAGCATCAATCTATAAAGCTTTAAAGTGGCTGAAGCCAGCATTATTCTCGTTTACTTTGGATCTTATACTAGCAAATAAATGAACCGCTTCGGAAAGAATCTGAATGAGGAAGAAAACGATTCCCTTATCAATTTCACTTATTTTCAACACCTTCACTCCAGACCAAATCATCTGCCATTTGTACACTTTCTCGAATTAAAACCATAAGTGTATCGTCGACTCATGTTTTTACGCAGATACCACTGGTTCTGTAGCATATATAATTTGAAAATAATCTGAATGTTTTTGAGTATTTAATAAACGAACGAAGTTCTCTAGTGGTCCCGTATATTTTTACTTTGAGGTTATGAGCTTTTAAGATCCTTCCTTTTTTCGCCGGTTAATTTTTATTATTACACTCTTTAGGTAAATAAATTTTATACTTATAAAAATATCTTCACGCCATTCCCAATATAGGGGTAGATAGAAGTCTAGCGTAGTCTCTTCGTCCCACCTTCCACCGAAAATATTTTTGGGACAACGTGACAGGTGTTGAGCCCGTCGCCGCCTTTATGTCAAGCCAACGATGAAATTCGTACATAAGTTTTGAAAAACTCATTGGTACTGCCACCTGGGGATCGAACTCGGGTTTCTCGACTCGAAATCGACCACCAAACAACTCGGCTATCGTGGCTTTTACTTATCCTAATCATTAATATTGAGCCTCAGCAAAGCAAGCAAATATTCACTGTTCGATTCCTCAGAAGCAAATGATTAGCTAACTTAAATTTTACTTACTTAGATCCTTTTCAGTGCCACCTATTCAGAACCACAGTTCCGCAAAAAAAATTAGCGTTAATTTTAAGGAAATATGTACTAACATTAAATGATACTAAGTTTAGTTTAAATATTGGCCAATAAGGAGATAAAAAAGACCAGAAGCATCAATCTATAAAGCTTTAAAGTGGCTGAAGCCAGCATTATTCTCGTTTACTTTGGATCTTATACTAGCAAATAAATGAACCGCTTCGGAAAGAATCTGAATGAGGAAGAAAACGATTCCCTTATCAATTTCACTTATTTTCAACACCTTCACTCCAGACCAAATCATCTGCCATTTGTACACTTTCTCGAATTAAAACCATAAGTGTATCGTCGACTCATGTTTTTACGCAGATACCACTGGTTCTGTAGCATATATAATTTGAAAATAATCTGAATGTTTTTGAGTATTTAATAAACGAACGAAGTTCTCTAGTGGTCCCGTATATTTTTACTTTGAGGTTATGAGCTTTTAAGATCCTTCCTTTTTTCGCCGGTTAATTTTTATTATTACACTCTTTAGGTAAATAAATTTTATACTTATAAAAATATCTTCACGCAATTCCCAATACAGGGGTAGACAGAGGTCAAGTCTAGACAATTAAGTCCCTTTGACCCACCTTCCACCGAAAATATTTTTGGGACAACGTGACAGGTGTTGAGCCCGTCGCCGCCTTTATGTCAAGCCAACGATATAATATAATTTAGCAAAAAAATGCATATTCCACACGTATTTTTGCGAGATTTGAACCCGCAACCTTTAACAGGGTTCACTACCCCATTAAAAATGTGACCTCTTAATGGTATAAGTGTAGTCCTATTTTAATATATAGGTATAAAACGTCACGATAAGCTGCATATAAACGTATTCTGAAAACCTGCCTTTGCCAATTAAGTACTTTAGCTTGAATCTCTTTATTGTTGACACAATCCGGACATTTTACGTAGCAAAACTTGTAGCTCGTATTTGCACATTCAAGTCTCACAGAGCAACAGCCACAAAACTAAGAGCATTGTTTGAATACAGAAAACTAGAAAATTAGGTATTGAAGTGTGTCTAGCAATCACGGCTCAGCGCAACCAAGTACCTGAGGGATGGCGATTTTACATATTGGTAGATTTACATTCCAACTGGGGATCTTTTAAAAATACATATATTAAATTATTACTGTTATCTTAGATGGGTCTCAGTGTATTTATAAATTGTTAGGAACAAAACAGATTCTACGTAACATTGATTGATCGAGAAAATGCGTTTTTATCTTAATGCATTTCCCAATACTGGGGAAGTAAGTAGTCTAGACAATTCAGTCCTTTCAGCCCACATTTTACTAAGCCTAATATGGGACAACGAGACAGGTGGTCTGCCTGACACCGTCTTTGTGTCAAGGTAACGATATAATATAATTTAGCAAAAAAATGCATATTCCACACGTATTTTTGCGAGATTTGAACCCGCAACCTTTAACAGGGTTCACTACCCCATTAAAAATGTGACCTCTTAATGGTATAAGTGTAGTCCTATTTTAATATATAGGTATAAAACGTCACGATAAGCTGCATATAAACGTATTCTGAAAACCTGCCTTTGCCAATTAAGTACTTTAGCTTGAATCTCTTTATTGTTGACACAATCCGGACATTTTACGTAGCAAACTTGTAGCTCGTATTTGCACATTCAAGTCTCACAGAGCAACAGCCACAAAACTAAGAGCATTGTTTGAATACAGAAAACTAGAAAATTAGGTATTGAAGTGTGTCTAGCAATCACGGCTCAGCGCAACCAAGTACCTGAGGGATGGCGATTTTACATATTGGTAGATTTACATTCCAACTGGGGATCTTTTAAAAATACATATATTAAATTATTACTGTTATCTTAGATGGGTCTCAGTGTATTTATAAATTGTTAGGAACAAAACAGATTCTACGTAACATTGATTGATCGAGAAAATGCGTTTTTATCTTAATGCCATTCCCAATATAGGGGTAGATAGAAGTCTAGCGTAGTCTCTTCGTCCCACCTTCCACCGAAAATATTTTTGGGACAACGTGACAGGCGGTGAGCCCGTCGCTGTCTTTTTGTCTAAGCCACCGATATGAATTGTACATTGGTTTGGTTGGGGATCGAACTCGGGTCTCTCGAATTTCGATCACCCAACCACTCGGCTATCGTGACTACTAGTTATATATGTTGGTATATAAGATGCTTTGTCATCCAGATACTTTCTCATTAATTTACGTTGGCAGATATTTATCGGAGAGAATTTATGACTGTGACTGTATGGAGCACCGGCAACATTCCAATCTAAAACTTGGAAGAAATATTCTCCCCAAGGCACTAGTTACAAAGATTCTTATAACAAAAGTAAGTTGCGTGATGAATTGCTTGCGCTTTAAAGTAAGTTCTACAGTCGCGTCGACGATTCGCTAAATTATACCTGCACCCTTTGTATTTCTAATGCAGTTTTCAGCTTCGAATAAAGTACTTTTATTGTTAGTGTTATATTTTCTTTTGTTTAAGTAAGTAATATAATAGGTTTATGACTAAGAGATTGCGATGGGCAACAAATATTCAAGAAGTTTGTAGGAGCTTACAGGGAATCTTACATAATTTTTAAAATCCTAGATGTTACACAAAAACGCTTACATTAACTTTTTTTCAATTGTGCTTTAGAACGCGTTTTAATATCGTAAGAAGATTCCATATCTTTTCTTCTCGTGAGTGTCATAAAAGGCAATTAAGGAAAAAGTCAAAACAGTCCCACTACTAGTCCATTCGTAAACGTGACGTGTAAAATTTAGTGGGCAAGCCAGGTATTGAATATGTACTACGTATATGGATTTATATTTATATAAAGGTAAACATATACATGATTCTTTAATTTAATCACATAAAAGTTCAGCATAACAAATATGCTTTAAAAATCAATTAAATTGTGTAATATACATGATTCGTTAACAAACATTCATATTCAACAGACATATGCTTGTCTCTGGCACACCACTCAGTTTCGAAGGCAGGGTTCGAATCCCATCGAATTCATTGTATTTTATATATTTTAAAAAATTTGATAATTTCATAATTGACAATATATTTATTAACTTTTTTTTAATCAACAATTTCGTACATTTAAAACTGTTTTAATTCAGATTTTTATCAAACTAAGAACTATCCCTATGAGGTGTAGCGTTTCAACTTTAGATACATTATTTCAAGAGCGCTTTCGTGCTTGGGAAACGTTAAGGCATGGAAGTTAGCCATCGTTGCCACATGTTAGTAGTGCTTCAAATAATTAACACTCGGACTATAAAATAGTCTTGCAAGAAAAATTTAAGACAGCTGCAGTAAATTTACATTCCAACTGGGGATCTTTTTAAAAAATACATATATTAAATTATTACTGTTATCTTAGATGGGTCTCAGTGTATTTATAAATTGTTAGGAACAAAACAGATTCTACGTAACATTGATTGATCGAGAAAATGCGTTTTTATCTTAATGCATTTCCCAATACTGGGGAAGTAAGTAGTCTAGACAATTCAGTCCTTTCAGCCCACATTTACTAAGCCTAATATGGGACAACGAGACAGGTGGTCTGCCTGACACCGTCTTTGTGTCAAGGTAACGATATAATATAATTTAGCAAAAAATGCATATTCCACACGTATTTTTGCGAGATTTGAACCACAACCTTTAACAGGGTTCACTACCCCATTAAAAATGTGACCTCTTAATGGTATAAGTGTAGTCCTATTTTAATATATAGGTATAAAACGTCACGATAAGCTGCATATAAACGTATTCTGAAAACCTGCCTTTGCCAATTAAGTACTTTAGCTTGAATCTCTTTATTGTTGACACAATCCGGACATTTTACGTAGCAAAACTTGTAGCTCGTATTTGCACATTCAAGTCTCACAGAGCAACAGCCACAAAACTAAGAGCATTGTTTGAATACAGAAAACTAGAAAATTAGGTATTGAAGTGTGTCTAGCAATCACGGCTCAGCGCAACCAAGTACCTGAGGGATGGCGATTTTACATACAGATTTACTATTTCCTTACTTTTATTTTAAAGTTCTTTGTTCTTTTGTTTTGTTAAATTTACTTTTCCTATATAATTTTGATCGTAAACATATGGCGATATGCTCACAACCTGTCACATTGTGCCACCACGTGGATAGAAGTCATTATCTAGACCTCTGCCTACCCCAGAAGGGGAAATTTCATGAAGATACAAAATACACATCTTTTAGAGCATGTTTTGTATTGAATACATATCTGAGAAAAAATTAAATTGTGGTAAAAAGCTTATACCAAGTTTAAATCAGACTTAAAATAAACACTTAGATACAATGAAAAAAATAATAACTTATTCTGTTAAATCAATAACCAAATTTAATTAATCCAATAATACACTTTATTTAATACAACGTATAAGCGTATCGTGAAAATGATAAATATATTTTTTCATTTACTCCAACTTTATGTTTGACGGATGTCGTGTTCCATAAATAAACGTTTTATTTTCCGCTCATCTGTACCGCTTAAAGCCAGCATCGTGTCTGTAATACATACGGAAAGAATAAACTTCGTACGTTATTGGAATGCTCTAACTTCGTACTATAGTTTAGTTTACGGTCCGCCATTTGCAGAAATGGCTTTGTTAGCGTTTTACGTTAGGTGAAGCTTATTGAGCTAAATCAGGTGAAAGGATAACGACTTCAGCCATTAATGTCTTTGTGGTTTAAACGGCTGTGTGTGTGTGGCACAAAAATGAATTGAATAACCAATTAAATAAAAAATGCAAAATAAATTTTTGACGAAAATACTTCTGACGTACATTTTGTAAAGGAAAACTACTAGACTTTGCGTCTATTGAAACCAATAAACCTAAAACCTTTTGAATTATGAATTTAAAACTCATAAGTGATTGATAAGCGATTGCTCTGTGATAACGTCGTAAGAATACAGGGTATATTCTACGACGTTACCTTCACCTTCACCCTCACACCTTCACGTGTATGTAGTAATAGGCAACTCAGGAAAAATAATAATACAATAGGCTTCCGACAGATGGCAGAATAATCTCCTGAAAATATGGTAGGGAAAATGCGGCAGGTCAATGACGGGTAGCTGATAAACTAAGGTGGAAATCGAGGCGATTATGAGAAACCCTCCCGTTCAGGAGAGGTCAAAGATCTTACAGTGAACTTTTACTGGCTGTTATAATGATGATGATGATGATTCATGAGGTTGTTTTGAACGAAGTTTTAAACGCATAATTTTGTCGATTAGTGAAAGCTATGAAAATGCGTTCAGTAGTTTTTGTGCGCAGACGAAATGTAAATGTGCTAGTTGGGTTCTAAAAAATTACCGCATGTACTCGTACATTTGAATAATATTTATTAAAAGCGCATTACAAAATATCGACTCATTAAAAAAACTGCCAATCTTTAAAGGAGCATCACTTAACAAAAGCTCAATTGATTTAGCTTTTTTTGTATTCGTAATTGTCGTGACAAGAATGGCATGAAAGAAAATTTTCGAATAATCAACCGAAAAGTCGAGAATTTGGAAGAAACTAAATGCTATTTCTATAACAATTTTTCTCTAATAGATACAACGATCACGAAGCTTCGTTTTTTCCTCATTTTTCCTTCACACATTTATGATTTTTTCTTTTCACAAATTTAGGAAACTATTTCAACCAAATTCATCGAATTTTTGATTGGACGACTATCGAGTGCTTTGTAATATTATAAATTACTATCAAGGCAACATTTTGTATGAAAATAACTAAATAGAATCTTTCCCTATTTAGGATTCGTAAGGGTAAAAAGAGTTGGCAGTATTCTTTTATAATTTCGATTGTTGTTTATAAAATTATTTGTCTAATTTCTATTGTCTTTAGAATCTCATTTCAATCTTCTATCCAAATACCACTGATCACAAGATCTCTACTTATACACTTAATTAATAAATATAATAAATATGATAAATAGCATAGTTACTCATTTCGCGATGTGGACGCTCACTGAGTTAGGATTTTACGAAAATCCTCTCCAAAATAAACTTTTCATCTCTATTGCTATTTTTAAATTGGCCGTTTAATTAAAACGTCATATAGGAACCAATAATAAGGCTTATGCCATTTAAAGTTATCGCGCAAGCAGATTAGCAGGCGGACAGCTAGCTTTTAATACAAGCATTTAAAAACTTGATTCTAACGTAACTATAATTATTATCACTTTTGCATGTTATTCTTAGGCTCCATCCATCATCAGTTCCTCAGATTATATACATGTAAATAAAAATGTAAGAACATATTCCAAATAAAACAAAACTGACGAATAGTAAGCGAATTTGTATTTTCATTTCAGGTTTTGAAGTTCTCTCCACTGGTCCTTCCTTCTCCTGCAGTTCACAGCAAACTCTGCGACGCCTGGACAAGGATTTGCTGCAACTTTTCACTTCCAGCCACCGCCAGACTCCACTGCAGCAGGTCGATTTTACTTTTTTGTGACTACGCGAATTAGTATATGGACTCCGTTATTTAGCTCTGTAGTGTCGTCCTAAGAATTTACTGACATTTTTCCCATAAAGGTCGTAGAACACGACCGGGGGGTCGTAGAATCGTTTGAAAATTATCTCTCAGATGAGCAAAAGCATTTCCAAAAATACCAAAGCAAAATTAAGCAGATCAGTGACGGATAGCAGCGTTTAAGGTCGCGACGTGTCTGGGATCGCCAAACCACTTGTTAAGCTTGACGCTTATGGCAATTCAGGGAGGACAGGATAGCTTTTATCCTGATATTGACTTCTACAAGGTAAAGGAGGTAATTAACTTCGTGCTGTGTTGCAACTACACAATATACTGTCTCTTTCTTGACCCAGGTGAATTTTGCCAAAAAAAATTATGAGACCATAATAAAGGGCCTAAGACGAGCTGTGACGTCTAAGGTTACGGAATGTCTAGTAACTGTGATAGCTCATCCAGTCGCCGAGTGTGGTTTCCAGTGTTTACAGCAATTCCTCTTAACGGGAGGTGCACATGTCCTACAGTGGACCTTTGTGCATAGTTAAATTAGTTATAATAACATATTCACAGTGGTAAAGCCACGCATCAGCTTTGTTGAGCATCACTTCTGTGAGGTCGTGGTACTTCCTCGGTCGAGCCGGCCCATTCATGCAACAACAAAAGCTGAGGCTCTACCACTGTTGCGTGGCTCCACCACTGTTAAAATTATGCTCGACAGTGGACTTTTACGAGCCATGGCGATGATTTTATGAAAATAAGTTTTATTTTGGAAAAATATCTGTAGAAACAGTGAATGTTTAAATCTGTATATGCATAATAATTTAATAAATAAATAAATAAATAAATAAATAAATAAATAAATAAATAAATAAATAAATAAATAAATAAATAAATAAATAAATAAATAAATAAATAAATAAATAAATAAATAAATAAATAAATAAATAAATAAATAAATAAATAAATAAATAAATAAATAAATAAATAAATAAATAAATAAATAAATAAATAAATAAATAAATAAATAAATAAATAAATAAATAAATAAATAAATAAATAAATAAATAAATAAATAAATAAATAAATAAATAAATAAATAAATAAATAAATAAATAAATAAATAAATAAATAAATAAATAAATAAATAAATAAATAAATAAATAAATAAATAAATAAATAAATAAATAAATAAATAAATAAATAAATAAATAAATAAATAAATAAATAAATAAATAAATAAATAAATAAATAAATAAATAAATAAATAAATAAATAAATAAATAAATAAATAAATAAATAAATAAATAAATAAATAAATAAATAAATAAATAAATAAATAAATAAATAAATAAATAAATAAATAAATAAATAAATAAATAAATAAATAAATAAATAAATAAATAAATAAATAAATAAATAAATAAATAAATAAATAAATAAATAAATAAATAAATAAATAAATAAATAAATAAATAAATAAATAAATAAATAAATAAATAAATAAATAAATAAATAAATAAATAAATAAATAAATAAATAAATAAATAAATAAATAAATAAATAAATAAATAAATAAATAAATAAATAAATAAATAAATAAATAAATAAATAAATAAATAAATAAATAAATAAATAAATAAATAAATAAATAAATAAATAAATAAATAAATAAATAAATAAATAAATAAATAAATAAATAAATAAATAAATAAATAAATAAATAAATAAATAAATAAATAAATAAATAAATAAATAAATAAATAAATAAATAAATAAATAAATAAATAAATAAATAAATAAATAAATAAATAAATAAATAAATAAATAAATAAATAAATAAATAAATAAATAAATAAATAAATAAATAAATAAATAAATAAATAAATAAATAAATAAATAAATAAATAAATAAATAAATAAATAAATAAATAAATAAATAAATAAATAAATAAATAAATAAATAAATAAATAAATAAATAAATAAATAAATAAATAAATAAATAAATAAATAAATAAACCTGCGGCGAGCGGACATTATCAAGTCTTTGATGGCAGAGACACGAACGCACCGGCTATAGCTATGCTCTGTAACGAACTGACAGGTAAGAAATTATTTAAATTATTTTTTAATTAGTTAACTTTAGTTGGCGGAAATTTATTCTTTCAGTCTATTCGCTTAATGATACCCAATTACCAGTTGAAACTCGTTCAGGTAATTATTGGTGGAGGCGTCTGTTATCTGGTATCGCTTGTAGTGAATGTGTAGTGCTGGTGGTGCATTGTAGAGCTAGTGCACACATCTGTGGGAGGATGGTGTTTTCATCTTCTCTCCGAACTTTCTGTTACCGACATATGAATTTAATTGTTTTTGCACGCGGAATTGTGCGAGGTAATTTAACATATCTACTTTAATATTTTTCGTCATCATTTTAGTGTCATGACCATTTATACAATTTTAATTTATTATATTCAGTTAATAAAGCATACTAAGAAATGTGACGAACAAATATCTAAACTTTCACATCCATTTTTTTATTTTTTTTTTAAATACGTTGCCAAATATCTAGCGTATATCCGCCATTACTACCTGTTGGCAGACCCACGAGAACTCTTGCGCACACATCCGCGTCCCCACAACGTAGGTAACTCCTACTCGGAAGAGAACCCACTCCCCTTTTCTTGTGGCTATAACCGCAGAAACAAAGATGCGTACATTAAAATGTATAAAGAAGAAAAAATAAGATAAAGAAATCAGATTTTGTGATTGCAGCTAGAATTAATTACTAAATTAATTAAGTTTTTAGCTTAATTTGATTGACTGCGAAACATTTAGTCTTTACTTAGAGTATAATTAAACTTAGAGTAAATGTTACCATGAATATGAGTAACCAGTCTAATATTAGTTTTATTATAATTAAATTTTTATTCTTTTTTCACTGGTATGTATCCAGAAAAAGAATTGAAAGCCATGCATAAAAGTTCAAAATCAATTGATATTTAGTAAATTTTCGTAACATAGTGTTTCAATTTAAAAATCAACGAAAACAATTTCCTATTGCTTGAATAGTAAACATAAATCCAAAAACACTGAATAGTTCGATATTTATCATATGAAAACAAAACGAAGTTTCAGACACTTATAGTTTCCGGAAAAAAATATAAATCTGTTATTTTTTCTATTTGAAACCATTGAATTTAATATAAAAATAAATAAATAAATACCTTCACGCAATTCCCAATACAGAGGTAGACAGAGGACTAGTCTAGACAATTAAGTCCCTTTGACCCACCTTCCATCGAAGATATTTCGGGACAACGTGTCCAAGCCAACGATGCAATTCGTACATAAGTTTTTGAAAAACCCATTGGCACTAGCCTGCCACTTAGGGATCGAACTTGGGTCTCTTTACTCGAATTCCAATCACCCATCCACTCGACTATCGTGACTGTAAAATAAGTATTACACCTTATTTTACATTATATAGATAATACTATACCCTACTCGACTATCGTGACATTACGTTATACTTCATATAACATAACGCATACTGCTATCGCCAATCCAGTTGCCGAAAGCGATTATGGAAAATCCTGTTATGGAAAATACCTTTAGCACACAGTAGGCGTTTATAAGCTATTAAAATGATGATGAATATAGTCTTAACAAAAATGTTAACCTCATAAATGTTCAAAGTAAGGAAAGAGATAAACTTATGAGTGGTGCTCTACACACGAGACAAATCATAGGGAAAATAAGTAGAAGAAGGCATGGTACGTGGGCGTATAATATCTCATCTTGACGTATATTAAGTGCCTCGCTGCCTGTTGTTACTGAGATTCCCTGGAGAAAAATACTAGAAGTAACGTTCCAAAAAGATCTACAGTATACTAAGATATTTCGTGAAGATTTAGTGTTTAGGTAGGGACCGTTGAAATAACTAAAAGGTAAATTAATAACTTCTTTTTCTTTAGGGGTTTCCATAATAGACGTATTGGTTTTATTCTGGTTTGACAATACAATAAATATTGATACATAAAAAATCACATTTATTATAAACCGCGGTAGCCTAGTGATCGGAGCGCTTGCTTGAGACGCGAATGACCCAGGTTCGATCCCCGGGCTGGCTTCTATAATGGTTAAAGCGGTAGAGAAAAAAAATTTGGAGGAGATGTGCTCGTCTGAAAAACAAAAGTAAAAAATTTCGAAGATGCGTGAAGTTCTTTGCATTTACAGGCTACTTCTTTACTTTACTTTTAAAAAATGTATGATAATAAAGGATTAAGCTGTCGATGAATATTTTTACACAATGAAAAGTTTCCTTTAAATACAGTTAGTGTATATATTTTATTCTGAAATTCATCACAACTAGAAGTCAATTAATTAATTAATTACTTAATTAGAACATAACTAGCAGAGGTCAACGGTATTAAATTTAGAGACGTGTGTTTTCGTTGAACTTAAACATCACAAGAAACCTTTTTTTACTTATCCTAAAAAAAATAAAAAAAAAATATCTTCACGCAATTCCCAATACAGGGGTAGACAGAGGTCAAGTCTAGACAATTAAGTCCCTTTGACCCACCTTCCACCGAAGATATTTTCGGGACAACGTGACAGGTGTTGAGCCCGTCGCCGCCTTTATGTCCAAGCCAACGATGAAATTCGTACATAAGTTTTTGAAAAACTCATTGGTACTGCCACCTGGGGATCGAACTCGGGTTTCTCGACTCGTAATCGACCACCAAACAACTCGGCTATCGTGGCTTTTACTTATCCTAATCATTAATATTGAGCCTCAGCAAAGCAAGCAAATATTCACTGTTCGATTCCTCAGAAGCAAATGATTAGCTAACTTAAATTTTACTTACTTAGATCCTTTTCAGTGCCACCTATTCAGAACCACAGTTCCGCAAAAAAAATTAGCGTTAATTTTAAGGAAATATGTACTAACATTAAATGATACTTAGTTTAGTTTAAATATTGGCCAATAAGGAGATAAAAAGACCAGAAGCATCAATCTATAAAGCTTTAAAGTGGCTGAAGCCAGCATTATTCTCGTTTACTTTGGATCTTATACTAGCAAATAAATGAACCGCTTCGGAAAGAATCTGAATGAGGAAGAAAACGATTCCTTATCAATTTCACTTATTTTCAACACCTTCACTCCAGACCAAATCATCTGCCATTTGTACACTTTCTCGAATTAAAACCATAAGTGTATCGTCGACTCATGTTTTTACGCAGATACCACTGGTTCTGTAGCATATATAATTTGAAAATAATCTGAATGTTTTTGAGTATTTAATAAACGAACGAAGTTCTCTAGTGGTCCCGTATATTTTTACTTTGAGGTTATGAGCTTTTAAGATCCTTCCTTTTTTCGCCGGTTATTTTTTATTATTACACTCTTTAGGTAAATAAATTTTATACTTATAAAAAATATCTTCACGCCATTCCCAATATAGGGGTAGATAGAAGTCTAGCGTAGTCTCTTCGTCCCACCTTCCACCGAAAATATTTTTGGGACAACGTGACAGGCGGTGAGCCCGTCGCTGTCTTTTTGTCTAAGCCA
This sequence comes from Sericinus montela, assembly GCA_029286605.1. Taxonomy (NCBI): domain Eukaryota; kingdom Metazoa; phylum Arthropoda; class Insecta; order Lepidoptera; family Papilionidae; genus Sericinus; species Sericinus montela. The sequence continues at coordinate 12,736,060 of JAGSMR010000015.1, forward strand.
CCGATATGAATTGTACATTGGTTTGGTTGGGGATCGAACTCGGGTCTCTCGAATTTCGATCACCCAACCACTCGGCTATCGTGACTACTAGTTATATATGATGGTATATAAGATGCTTTGTCATCCAGATACTTTCTCATTAATTTACGTTGGCAGATATTTATCGGAGAGAATTTATGACTGTGACTGTATGGAGCACCGGCAACATTCCAATCTAAAACTTGGAAGAAATATTCTCCCCAAGGCACTAGTTACAAAGATTCTTAGAACAAAAGTAAGTTGCGTGATGAATTGCTTGCGCTTTAAAGTAAGTTCTACAGTCGCGTCGACGATTCGCTAAATTATACCTGCACCCTTTGTATTTCTAATGCAGTTTTCAGCTTCGAATAAAGTACTTTTATTGTTAGTGTTATATTTTCTTTTGTTTAAGTAAGTAATATAATAGGTTTATGACTAAGAGATTGCGATGGGCAACAAATATTCAAGAAGTTTGTAGGGAGCTTACAGGGGAATCTTACATAATTTTTAAAATCCTAGATGTTACACAAAAACGCTTACATTAACTTTTTTTCAATTGTGCTTTAGAACGCGTTTTAATATCGTAAGAAGATTCCATATCTTTTCTTCTCGTGAGTGTCATAAAAGGCAATTAAGGAAAAAGTCAAAACAGTCCCACTACTAGTCCATTCGTAAACGTGACGTTTAAAATTTAGTGGGCAAGCCAGGTGTTGAATATGTACTACGTATATGGATTTATATTTATATAAAGGTAAACATATACATGATTCTTTAATTTAATCACATAAAAGTTCAGCATAACAAATATGCTTTAAAAATCAATTAAATTGTGTAATATACATGATTCGTTAACAAACATTCATATTCAACAGACATATGCTTGTCTCTGGCACACCACTCAGTTTCGAAGGCAGGGTTCGAATCCCATCGAATTCATTGTATTTTATATATTTTAAAAATTTGATAATTTCATAATTGACAATATATTTATTAACTTTTTAATCAACAATTTCGTACATTTAAAACTGTTTAATTCAGATTTTATCAAACTAAGAACTATCCCTATGAGGTGTAGCGTTTCAACTTTAGATACATTATTTCAAGAGCGCTTTCGTGCTTGGGAAACGTTAAGGCATGGAAGTTAGCCATCGTTGCCACATGTTAGTAGTGTAGTACACTCGGACTATAAAATAGTCTTGCAAGAAAAATTTAAGACAGCTGCAGTAAATTTACATTCCAACTGGGGATCTTTTTAAAAAATACATATATTAAATTATTACTGTTATCTTAGATGGGTCTCAGTGTATTTATAAATTGTTAGGAACAAAACGAATTCTACGTAACATTGATTGATCGAGAAAATGCGTATTTTTATCTTTATGCATTTCCCAATACTGGGGAAGTAAGTAGTCTAGACAATTCAGTCCTTTCAGCCCACATTTTACTAAGCCTAATATGGGACAACGAGACAGGTGGTCTGCCTGACACCGTCTTTGTGTCCAAGGTAACGATATAATATAATTTAGCAAAAAAAATGCATATTCCACACGTATTTTTGCGAGATTTGAACCCGCAACCTTTAACTTAAGGGTTCACTACCCCATTAAAAATGTGACCTCTTAATGGTATAAGTGTAGTCCTATTTTAATATATAGGTATAAAACGTCACGATAAGCTGCATATAAACGTGTTCTGAAAACCTGCCTTTGCCAATTAAGTACTTAAGCTTGAATCTCTTTATTGTTGACACAATCCGGACATTTTACGTAGCAAAACTTGTAGCTCGTATTTGCACATTCAAGTCTCACAGAGCAACAGCCACAAAACTAAGAGCATTGTTTGAATACAGAAAACTAGAAAATTAGGTATTGAAGTGTGTCTAGCAATCACGGCTCAGCGCAACCAAGTACCTGAGGGATGGCGATTTTACATACAGATTTACTATTTCCTTACTTCTTTGTTCTTTTGTTTTGTTAAATTTACTTTTCCTATATAATTTTGATCGTAAACATATGGCGATATGCTCACAACCTGTCACATTGTGCCACCACGTGGGTAGAAGTCATTATCTAGACCTCTGCCTACCCCAGAAGGGGAAATTTCATGAAGATACAAAATACACATCTTTTAGAGCATGTTTTGTATTGAATACATATCTGAGAAAAAATTAAATTGTGGTAAAAAGCTTATACCAAGTTTAAATCAGACTTAAAATAAACACTTAGATACAATGAAAAAAATAATAACTTATTCTGTTAAATCAATAACCAAATTTAATTAATCCAATAATACACTTTATTTAATACAACGTATAAGCGTATCGTGGAAATGATAAATATATTTTTTCATTTACTCCAACTTTATGTTTGACGGATGTCGTGTTCCATAAATAAACGTTTTATTTTCCGCTCATCTGTACCGCTTAAAGCCAGCATCGTGTCTGTAATACATACGGAAAGAATAAACTTCGTACGTTATTGGAATGCTCTAACTTCGTACTATAGTTTAGTTTACGGTCCGCCATTTGCAGAAATGGCTTTGTTAGCGTTTTACGTTAGGTGAAGCTTATTGAGCTAAATCAGGTGAAAGGATAACGACTTCAGCCATTAATGGCTTTGTGGTTTAAACGGCTGTATGTGTGTGGCACAAAATGAATTGAATAACCAATTAAATAAAAAATGCAAAATAAATTTTTGACGAAAATACTTCTGACGTACATTTTTGTAAAGGAAAACTACTAGACTTTTGCGTCTATTGAAACCAATAAACCTAAAACCTTTTTGAATTATGAATTTAAAACTCATAAGTGATTGATAAGCGATTGCTCTGTGATAACGTCGTAAGAATACAGGGGGTATATTCTACGACGTTACCTTCACCTTCACCCTCACACCTTCACGTGTATGTAGTAATAGGCAACTCAGGAAAAAATAATAATACAATAGGCTTCCGACAGATGGCAGAATAATCTCCTGAGAAAATATGGTAAGAAAATGCGGCAGGTCAATGACGGGTAGCTGATAAACTAAGGTGGAAATCGAGGCGATTATGAGAAACCCTCCCGTTCGGGAGAGGTCAAGGTCTTGCAGTGAACTTTTACTGGCTGTTATAATGATGATGATGATGATTCATGAGGTTGTTTTGAACGAAGTTTTAAACGCATAATTTTGTCGATTAGTGAAAGCTATATGAAAATGCGTTCAGTAGTTTTTGTGCGCAGACGAAATGTAAATGTGCTAGTTGGGTTCTAAAAAAAATTACCGCATGTACTCGTACATTTGAATAATATTTATTAAAAAGCGCATTACAAAATATCGACTCATTAAAAAACTGCCAATCTTTAAAGGAGCATCACTTAACAAAAGCTCAATTGATTTAGCTTTTTTTGTATTCGTAATTGTCGTGACAAGAATGGCATGAAAGAAAATTTTCGGATAATCAACCGAAAAAGTCGAGAATTTGGAAGAAACTAAATGCTATTTCTATAACAATTTTTCTCTAATAGATACAACGATCACGAAGCTTCGTTTTTTCCTCATTTTTCCTTCACACATTTATGATTTTTTCTTTTCACAAATTTAGGAAACTATTTCAACCAAATTCATCGAATTTTTGATTGGACGACTATCGAGTGCTTTGTAATATTATAAATTACTATCAAGGCAACATTTTGTATGAAAATAACTAAATAGAATCTTTCCCTATTTAGGATTCGTAAGGGTAAAAAAGAGTTGGCAGTATTCTTTTTATAATTTCGATTGTTGTTTATAAAATTATTTGTCTAATTTCTATTGTCTTTAGAATCTCATTTCAATCTTCTATCCAAATACCACTGATCACAAGATCTCTACTTATACACTTAATTAATAAATATAATAAATATGATAAATAGCATAGTTACTCATTTCGCGATGTAGACGCTCACTGACTTAGGATTTTACGAAAATCCTCTCCAAAATAAACTTTTCATCTCTATTGCTATTTTTAAATTGGCCGTTTAATTAAAACGTCATATAGAAGCCAATAATAAGGCTTATGCCATTTAAAGTTATCGCGCAAGCAGATTAGCAGGCGGACAGCTAGCTTTTAATACAAGCATTTAAAAACTTGATTCTAACGTAACTATAATTATTATCACTTTTGCATGTTATTCTTAGGCTCCATCCATCATCAGTTCCTCAGATTATATACATGTAAATAAAAATGTAAGAACATATTCCAAATAAAACAAAACTAACGAATAGTAAGCGAATTTGTATTTTCATTTCAGGTTTTGAAGTTCTCTCCACTGGTCCTTCGCTTCTCCTGCAGTTCACAGCAAACTCTGCGACGCCTGGACAAGGATTTGCTGCAACTTTTCACTTCCAGCCACCGCCAGACTCCACTGCAGCAGGTCGATTTTACTTTTTTGTGACTACGCGAATTAGTATATGGACTGCGTTATTTACCTCTGTAGTGTCGTCCTAAGAATTTACTGACATTTTTCCCATAAAGGTCGTAGAACACGACCGGGGGGTCGTAGAATCGTTTGAAAATTATCTCTCAGATGAGCAAAAGCATTTCCAAAAATACCAAAGCAAAATTAAGCAGATCAGTGACGGATAGCAGCGTTTAAGGTCGCGACGTGTCTGGGATCGCCAAACCACTTGTTAAGCTTGACGCTTATGGCAATTCAGGGAGGACAGGATAGCTTTTATCCTGATATTGACTTCTACAAGGTAAAGGAGGTAATTAACTTCGTGCTGTGTTGCAACTACACAATATACTGTCTCTTTCTTGACCCAGGTGAATTTTGCCAAAAAAAATTATGAGACCATAATAAAGAGGGCCTAAGACGAGCTGTGACGTCTAAGGTTACGGAATGTCTAGTAACTGTGATAGCTCATCCAGTCGCCGAGTGTGGTTTCCGGTGTTTACGGCAATTCCTCTTAACGGGAGGTGCACATGTCCTACGGTGGACCTTTGTGCATAGTTAAATTAGTTATAATAACATATTCACAGTGCTAAAGCCACGCATCAGCTTTTGTTGAGCATCACTTCTGTGAGGTCGTGGTACTTCCCCGGTCGAGCCGGCCCATTCATGCAACAACAAAAGCTGATGCGTAGCTCAACCACTGTTAAATTTGTATTTGGATTAAGGAAAAATATCGATATGGGTATCATTTTCGAAGTTCCTGAAGCTCCTGATTATAAAAATGACTACCCCGGTAATACCGGCGTGAAGTAGTAGTCTAACAAACTTCTGCGTTTCGTCTGGTGAGTGCAGGTAACTGGTGGCCCACACACCCCCTGCAATTCTGGGGGAGCGGCGTACTCTAAGGGAGGCAACGCATCTGCTAAGCCTCTGGTATTGCGGGTGTTCATGGGCGGCGGTAATCACTTACCATCACGTGAGCCACCTGCTCGTTTGCCTCCCTTTTCTATAAAAAAAATACATCTTAACGCCATTTTCAATACAGGGGGGACGGAAGTCAAGATGAATTAATGCTTTTCGACTCATCTTCCACCGAACACATTTTTCGGGACAATAAGGCAGGTGGTGAACCTGTCGCCGTCTTTATGTCCAAGCCAACCATACAAATCACAAAGTTTTTGAAAATCCTCTCCAAAATAAACTTTTCATCTCTATTGCTATTTTTAAATTGGCCGTTTAATTAAAACGTCATATAGAAGCCAATAATAAGGCTTATGCCATTTAAAGTTATCGCGCAAGCAGATTAGCAGGCGGACAGCTAGCTTTTAATACAAGCATTTAAAAACTTGATTCTAACTTAACTATAATTATTATCACTTTTGCATGTTATTCTTAGGCTCCATCCATCATCAGTTCCTCAGATTATATACATGTAAATAAAAATGTAAGAACATATTCCAAATAAAACAAAACTGACGAATACTAAGCGAATTTGTATTTTCATTTCAGGTTTTGAAGTTCTCTCCACTGGGCCTTCGCTTCTCCTGCAGTTCACAGCAAACTCTGCGACGCCTGGACAAGGATTTGCTGCAACTTTTCACTTCCAGCCACCGCCAGACTCCACTGCAGCAGGTCGATTTTACTTTTTTGTGACTACGCGAATTAGTATATGGACTCCGTTATTTAGCTCTGTAGTGTCGTCCTAAGAATTTACTGACATTTTTCCCATAAAGGTCGTAGAACACGACCGGGGGGTCGTAGAATCGTTTGAAAATTATCTCTCAGATGAGCAAAAGCATTTCCAAAAATACCAAAGCAAAATTAAGCAGATCAGTGACGGATAGCAGCGTTTAAGGTCGCGACGTGTCTGGGATCGCCAAACCACTTGTTAAGCTTGACGCTTATGGCAATTCAGGGAGGACAGGATAGCTTTTATCCTGATATTGACTTCTACAAGGTAAAGGAGGTAATTAACTTCGTGCTGTGTTGCAACTACACAATATACTGTCTCTTTCTTGACCCAGGTGAATTTTGCCAAAAAAAAATTATGAGACCATAATAAAGAGGGCCTAAGACGAGCTGTGACGTCTAAGGTTACGGAATGTCTAGTAACTGTGATAGCTCATCCAGTCGCCGAGTGTGGTTTCCGGTGTTTACGGCAATTCCTCTTAACGGGAGGTGCACATGTCCTACGGTGGACCTTTGTGCATAGTTAAATTAGTTATAATAACATATTCACAGTGCTAAAGCCACGCATCAGCTTTTGTTGAGCATCACTTCTGTGAGGTCGTGGTACTTCCCCGGTCGAGCCGGCCCATTCATGCAACAACAAAAGCTGATGCGTAGCTCAACCACTGTTAAATTTGTATTTGGATTAAGGAAAAATATCGATATGGGTATCATTTTCGAAGTTCCTGAAGCTCCTGATTATAAAAATGACTACCCCGGTAATACCGGCGTGAAGTAGTAGTCTAACAAACTTCTGCGTTTCGTCTGGTGAGTGCAGGTAACTGGTGGCCCACACACCCCCTGCAATTCTGGGGGAGCGGCGTACTCTAAGGGAGGCAACGCATCTGCTAAGCCTCTGGTATTGCGGGTGTTCATGGGCGGCGGTAATCACTTACCATCACGTGAGCCACCTGCTCGTTTGCCTCCCTTTTCTATAAAAAAAATACATCTTAACGCCATTTTCAATACAGGGGGGACGGAAGTCAAGATGAATTAATGCTTTTCGACTCATCTTCCACCGAACACATTTTTCGGGACAATAAGGCAGGTGGTGAACCTGTCGCCGTCTTTATGTCCAAGCCAACCATACAAATCACAAAAGTTTTTGAAAATCCCTTTGGTACGAGCCTTGGGGATCGTATTCGGGGTCTCATGACTCGAATACCGATCACCTGGCTAGCGTGGCTTTTTTCAAATGTTAAATTTGTTAAAAGAGTCAATTCATTAATTTGGAAGCAGCAGCTTTTAATGTGCCACGGCTAGGCAGTATTCTCTTTTATATTATTAAAAAGTAATAAGTGAGAGATATTCAAGTACGATAAGAGCGCCTGTTGAATTTTAGGGTACGAAAGTGTCAGATGTGTGTTCGACTCCAAACATAATACCAGCACTATTGAAATTTCAAACTAAATTTCTCATGTGGTCGACAAAAGGAACGATCGGGATCCTCATAATCATTAAATCTATCAATAGTTGTTGCTCAATGCCTCCCCCAAAGATTTTACATAGAATGGTACTATGCAACTACACCCAATATTGTGCAGTTACTTGAGAACCTTTCTTCCCCAAAGTTTTTAAGTTCTATGAGCAATGCGCCCAACCTATTTCCATTTCATTTGATGGAATATAGAAGTTCTTTGCCTCGCTATTATCAATCGTATCTTACTTTACTTTAAGTACATCTGAAGAGTAGGGTATAGTATGAAACCATACCAATCAAATTAATTTTACAGCTTGTGCTAATGAGCACTTAGTCTCTGAATAAGAATATTGGCCGAGTTCCAGGAAGTGTTAGATTTTGCTTATTTAGCAGTTTTCGTAACACGAAGTAACTTAGGTACCATTAGCTTTCTCACAAACTACTGCTCGCAACCTATTTGCATTGAGTGCGAGTTACACGAGCTTACACGTTTTCATGTAGAAAACTTTCTTAATACCAATTTTCTCGACGAGTTTTTCACGTTGCGTCGAAACATTCTATTACTAACACGTAAATTGAAATATACTTTGCTATAATTTTATTTACAGGATGTGAATTAAAATTTTAATCATATTATTAAATGTATTATATATTTTATTTTTCTATCTCTAATAATTGTTCAACCCCTATTGTACCTCTATACGACAAGAGATCCTAAAATAATTTCTTAGCTAACAGCTACTTCTTATTGTAAAGATTAAATACGTGTATTTCAGAAATTACTATAACCAGTAAGCCAATGTTTTGTAAAGTTTTTTTATTTCCCAAGTCGATGAGATATCTATACTGTTCTGAGTAAAATCGTTTTTATGAGAAAAAAATAATTGATGTTTTTTTAAATATATTAATTCACGCCATCTATTTAACAACAAACAAAGATTGTCCGCCTAAGTACTTAAATAGTAATAGAAGTGGTATTAAATACCAAAGTTTATTATCAGCGCCATCTAGACGTGTTAACAGAAACTATAATCAGAGAACATTTCGCTTTCCATCGTGGAGCTTTCGAGCAGGTCGAAGCTTCGAGAAAGTTTCTACATTTTACGTAAAGGAGGCGCCCGTAATTCATTTTCAATATAGAATAAGTGAAGAGGGCACTTTTTAGACAAAATTAACTGTCACCCGGCTTAATGTAAATATAACATTAAAAGTTTCGTGTGCATAAATATTTAATAAGTATGTATGTTGAGCCGATAGCCGATAGATAGTTAGTTGTCAACCTGCCTTCAAAGCTAAGGGGTGCAAGGGGTTCGAGTCAGTACAACACAAGTCAACACACAACACAGTCAGTATCACACAAGTGTTTGTTACCTCCAGTAACAAACACTTGTGTGATGATAACGAATGTTTGTTCTAAAGTCATGGATGTTTATTTGAAAAATAATTAATCATTAATTTCTCATGCAAGCGTCGTAACCAAAATTTATATTCATATTCGACTTTATTATGAAATTGGATATTCTGTATAGTATAAGTACACAATTGCACGGAAACTGAGTTTTTATCTATACTATAAAGTATAACGTATAAAAATACTGCATCCATATGGCACGTATGGATAGATAGCGGGATAACCATCTCTAAAATATATCACACCAAAATTATTAGATCGAAGATGGATAGCAGCGTCTAAGGTGCGAGTGGTCCGATACTGCGATCGCTACACCGCTTGCCAAGCGTGGCGATTATAGCAAATCCTCCCTATAGGAGATATGCTGGCCTATGTGCTGCAGTGGACTTTAAAAGGCCGATATGTAAGTATGAGTATGTATGTGGTAAACGTCGTTACGCCAAAATCGTGGTGTTGCTGTTTTCATAGATCTAAATTAAACTAATCGAAGAGACTGTAGCCATCACGTTCTATTACAAATTTTAATGGCAGACTGAGCTACAGCAATACATGTCCGAGATTTGCTAATATATTACATAGATTCGGCGTCCATTGATTTCTACCCAAAAAAAAATTTTTTTAAATAAAACCGTCTTCAAAAAGAATACAAAATATATTTTTATGTAACTATCACTTATATAACGTGAATTAAATATTCTAATAAGCACTCCTAATGTGCTTGAAATAGACGCCAAGTGTTAATGAATTTGTTTTATTTGAGATTACAGTTACTTTCAGTTAAGACAGGCTGTTATAACAGCACTGCCTACAACCATATCAATAAGTAGTACTTATTAAAATATTTCATTTAAGTTAATAAGTAACAAGTTAAGCTAAAAAATATATTTTATATTATTTTTGAAGGCCGTTCAATTTCATTTTATCTTATCTAGTGTAAAACAAAGGACTTGAGAGCACAGACTTTGGGACACCCATAACTAGGAGTAACTGAAACTCATCTTAATGATAGTAATAATGAGTACGATATACATAAATCTCCTCACCAGTCGGTCGAAACCATGAAACGCCAATTTGTCTCTAATGATCAAATACCTATATACCAAGCAGTATCCCTGACTAAATTATTTCCATAATACCTAACCGTTCGGCATCGTTATATACTCATAAAGCACTTAATTCCATCGCTGGAGGTGAAATACTCACTCAAAATTTGGAGAACTTTCTTCATTTACTAGGGATACTCACGTGATGATAATGGAAACCAACGGAAAGTGTGTGCACCCTTACTAACAAAAAAACGTATTTTTATTTGTTTACCTATGACGGCGTTATGGCCACTAACTTAAAAAAAAAACATTGATATATAATAGGCCTCTTCTATAAGAAAAACTTGCCAAAATTGCCACGCCCAGCGACTTGATTGACGATTGCAGTTTTGTACATTTTGCCCCATAGATAATGCATATCCGACATCGATTTGTCTTAGTCTCATATTTTACGAGGTATTTATTTCGACGCTTTTCGTATGTCGTTGCAATTTTTGAGGCATTTCTCTCAAAAGCCTGCGAAAAGCCACGAAAAAAAATGGGAGGCATATTTTTGGATCGATATTACACATCACATCACATGCATATTATGCTGTGGATTCATTAATTATCCAGTGGTGAAAGTTAATCCTCTGACATTCGGCTTAGATTATTTAGGTTAGTTAGGTTTGGTAAATTAGATTGTAATATAATATGTGATATAGTATACGTAACTAGTTGTACTTACAGAGTAGAATTACTTATATAAGACACAGTATCGTTGAATATAACACAGTATCGTTGAGTATATAGAGCAATTAACCAACTACAGAACATTAGACTGATATCTAGACAATTAAATCGTTTCGACCAACCTTTCACACTTTCCAATCACACTACGCCTCGGCTATCGTAAATATTAACGATAATAACAAACGATGTGCTTCAACACTAAAATAGCAATGGACTCATCACCTGTCACGTCATAGTCATGTCTGTCATGTCATTAAATTAAATTTCATCTCTGAGAATAATAAAAATAAATATCTTCACGCAATTCCCACTACAGGGGTAGACAGAGGTCTAGTTTAGACAATTATGTCCCTTCGACCCACCTTCCACCGAAGATATTTTCGGGACAACGTGACAGGTGGTGAGCCCGTCGCCCGTATCCGCATCCCTGAGGATATGTTTATTTCAATATGGAGAAGAAGTTCCAACTCTATTGGTAATTTTTTTTTCAGATTCCGATCGTCTGCTAAAGCTCAGTTTCGGAAAAGCTTTCGAGTCTCTCGGGCCTGAAGTAAGCGCTACAAGTAAGTCTAATGATTTTGTTTACTTGACAAAACCTGTTAACTTTTGTGAATAGTAACTGGAAAAGTTTGCATTATTCATCAATGAAGTTATCCCGAAATAAAATTAAAATTACTTAAATCAAATTAAATGATTTACAATAATTAAAATTTAATGTGTACGTTATAATATAGCTTTTAAACTGTAGTAACAAATCCCTAGTTGCGCCGGTATCTCTTAGGCATACAACATTTTAATTTTGTTTTTGACTTGAAAAAAACTTTAGATCTATTTTTATGTTTTTTTTTCAAGTATTATTATCAATTTTAAAGTATTCCCCAGAGTTTCTTACTGATTCTTCTCAAAGAAGGTATTGTTTTCGAGATCTTATGCAGTTTTTGACGTTCATAAGAGTTTAAAATATATCTAAAGTGAAAAAAATGTTTGACCTTCACTTTGACTTATAACATAAGCACTAAATACACTTTTTATATACTATTGTACCTACTAACATAATATTGATACCATCTGAAATAAAATATTAATAAATAACAGCATTGGAGGATGATTATTAATTTATTAACGCCTGGTATTTTTAACACTATGATATCGGCGTAAAAATTTACCATCTTTTTACATTTCGCGGGTGCTGTCGGAGTCGTGAAAGGCCGCAAGTTGTCTGGTACTGTAAACGCCAATTCGCTTGCCGAGCATCACAAACACTTCTAAAAGAACGTCACAATAGCCGAGTGAATGGAATTTGAGTCAAGAGACTTGAGTCCTATCCTCAAACAAATTAATATCTTCACGCAATTCCCAATACAGGGGTAGACAGAGGTCAAGTCTAGACAATTAAGTCCCTTTGACCCACCTTCCACCGAAGATATTTTCGGGACAACGTGACAGGTGGTGAGCCCATAGCCGCCTTTATGTCCAAGCCAATGATGAAATTCGTACATAAGTTTTTGAAAAACTCAAACAAATTGGTTTCTGCAAAAAGTTATGTAGGATTCACATAGTTGGCTTGGACATAAAGATGGCGACGGGCTAATCACTGTCTCGATGTCCCCAAAAAAATGTCTTCGAAGGAAGCTCTACCCCTGTGTTGGGAATTCCGTTAGGATATTTATTTATTTATTATTATTAAGGAAAAGGCCAAGATCCTGCCGTAAATTTTACAGACTGCTAAGTAAAACTTTAATGAGCGTAATGCGATACCTTTCCACGGATAACAGTTCACAAATTGTGGATAAATATGCCCCCTTAATTTAGCAACCAGAGCCTTGTTAGGTGGTTATTCAGAAGTTCAGAGCTGATACGTGCTGCCCTTGCCAATGAAATTCTGATTCCGAGAGAAAAACATTATTAATAATGCAATAACGATTAATGGTTTATTATTATAGTTGCAATAGTATTTGCCGTACCTAATAGCAATAATTTAATAATTTTGTATACCTTCGTAAATGTTATAAATTTTCTATAAGATTATTGTAATGGTTATTATAATGTCGGGGAATATTATTAATATTAATTACATGACGCGATCCCTTAGTTGGTGGCAATCAAATGATATTTCGAACGGCAGTGTTTAAAGTTAAACTGTTTACCATCAATTATTGCATAATCGTTAAAATTTATTTCGGGAGTCATGACTGACTATCATTTACATTTCAATGAAATGAATACCGCATCGTGTCATAAATGAATGTATGTAATAAAGTAAAATAAACAATTGATATTATAATATTATTTTTGTTATAATTGAAGACCGCGAGGAATTGGCGTTAGCCAATTCCTCGCGGTACATATCAATCACCCTTTTTTTCCTTACAAAAATTCTTGAAAATAATATTACCTACTGACGACAGATAGCGCAATAACCTTCTCGAAAAATACCAGACCAAAATTGAGAACAGACCGTTGACGGGCATCTGCGTCTAAAATATAAGCTGTAATACTTCGATCATCAATCCGCTTGCCAAGCGTGGCTATTACAGCAAACTTTCCCCCAGAAGAGGTATATCCTACAGAGGATTTTTACAGACTGTTAGGTAAATAAATACTAGAAATTGTGAGCTATTTCTTCTCTGGGGTTAACCCAGTTGGTTTCAATTGAAGACTTAACACATAATCTCAGTGATAACCGAGTTCAATAAAATAGATAAAAATGTAATACAAATCAGTTGAAGACAACTTTAAATATTTACATACAAAATTAACAGATTTTTTTTTAAAAGAAATTTTTGAAACAAGTCCTAATCAACTTCAGACGAAACCTTATTGAAAGCATGCCCGTATCATGTAGGATCTTAATATTGTAGTTTTTGTAGTTATAATTTCGACTATACCAAACATTAACGCAATTGCCTAGAAAAACTAATCAAAAACTTTTTGAAAAAAGGAAAATAAAATGTACAATTTCAGGTGACATGTAAAAAATACGTATTTTACAATTTTTCAGATTTATACTCTGAGATTAATTGTTGTCGTTGAATGCACGTGAGATGAAATCATTGTGTTTAAAATTTAGACCGTTTTATTTAACGGCAGCGCGAAATTCGTATACAATTCACAATTCAGCCAGCTATCTGGGTCAATAGTCGACAGCAATGCCCGCAGGGCGCTCTGAATAACCTTCACACATTAGAATTGAAATTTTGAACTTTATTTTTAATTTTTTATTTAACATTAAAACGATTTTTAACCCATATTTTTAATTTATTTATATTATTATTATTATTATTATTATTATTATTATTATTATTATTATTATTATTATTATTATTATTATTATTATTATTATTATTATTATTATTATTATTATTATTATTATTATTATTATTATTATTATTATTATTATTATTATTATTATTATTATTATTATTATTATTATTATTATTATTATTATTATTATTATTATTATTATTATTATTATTATTATTATTATTATTATTATTATTATTATTATTATTATTATTATTATTATTATTATTATTATTATTATTATTATTATTATTATTATTATTATTATTATTATTATTATTATTATTATTATTATTATTATTATTATTATTATTATTATTATTATTATTATTATTATTATTATTATTATTATTATTATTATTATTATTATTATTATTATTATTATTATTATTATTATTATTATTATTATTATTATTATTATTATTATTATTATTATTATTATTATTATTATTATTATTATTATTATTATTATTATTATTATTATTATTATTATTATTATTATTATTATTATTATTATTATTATTATTATTATTATTATTATTATTATTATTATTATTATTATTATTATTATTATTATTATTATTATTATTATTATTATTATTATTATTATTATTATTATTATTATTATTATTATTATTATTATTATTATTATTATTATTATTATTATTATTATTATTATTATTATTATTATTATTATTATTATTATTATTATTATTATTATTATTATTATTATTATTATTATTATTATTATTATTATTATTATTATTATTATTATTATTATTATTATTATTATTATTATTATTATTATTATTATTATTATTATTATTATTATTATTATTATTATTATTATTATTATTATTATTATTATTAACAAGGTACTAACAACGGTAACACACTGTAGGTTTCCACGATTACCGACAACAGTATTTAAAGAAGAATTTAAAATAAATACTTAGACTTTATTCATCTATGACTCTGATACACTGATATATCTGAACTTGCTACATTACAACAATATACAGTTACTCTAAAATATGACGAAAATATTCGAAAATTAAGTTTGAAGTATACTTTCGAATCCCGTTAACCTTATAGACAGATATTGACTTCCTTTAACTGAATTTAAATTTAAAACTATATCTTTAAACAAACTTTCAAATCAATCTGCGAAAGTGAAAAAATACCTTCAAAGATTTCTTTTACATGTGAAATCTCTTAATGCATTTCTAGTGAAGCAGCGCAGAGAATAAAACATCAAGCCGACTTTTAAATAAATGAAACAGCTTGCAACGGGCTTTGCATTATAAACGCCAACACGGTCTTACGAAATAGAGGTCTTACATTTTAAGCTGGCGTGATTTAACTAGCTTCTAGGTCATGAAAAAAGTTACATGAGATCATTTAGCACACCTCGTCACTATTCAGGCTCTACTTTTGTAATGCACAGAGATGGTTGTTCAAATTTTTTCCTTGTTAACTATGTGTTCAACAAGACATGTCTGCTTAATTAATTTCAGGATATTTCTTTGTGAAACCGTTTTTGGTTATAGTGACCGTATTTTTCACATGCAATCATTTATTTATATTTGAAACATGCTTCAGATGACTTAAACTATATTAAGATGTCTGTCTCTGCATGATTTTATAGAAAATGTTATCACCTTGAATTATTATTAGCATTGTTAGTGCCTACCTCCGTTGTGTTGAGCTCTGAGGTCTCGAGTTCGTTTCCCGGTCGGGCCAATGTGGAAAATACGTTTACAACATTTTCACGGGTCTGGATGTATGTGATCGGGTTGTATGTGATGTTATCCCTATCTATGAATTTATTTGTTTATTAATATTATTATATTGTATAAGAAAGTCATTTCAAAAACTAGTCATGAAAAAACTGTACTTTCCATATTTTCGATAGAAAAAAAAACCAAATGGAGAAAGCGCAACTGGATGCCCATTTCTATGCGTTATTATACCGTAATCGGTAAGCATATTACAAGCGCATGTTACATCTACCTGAGCCAACCCTAAATCCGAAACCGTGCAATTTCAGCAAAAGTTTTCATTTCCGCACTTATTATGGTAGTTTCTCTAAAACTTCGTAGAAGAAAAAGCAGGTATAAAGGCACAAATAAAATTGTTACGAAAAATGTAATAAACTGTAATAAACTACAGTTTATTTTTTTTCTAAATAAGTTTCTATTCATAAATTTATTTTAAAATTATTACTATAAATTTATTTTAAAATTATTACTATAAATTTATTTTAAAATTATTACTATAAATTTATTTCCAAACATATAGCATAATCTTGTTGTTGTTTAAATAAAAATATTGTAACAAAGCCGTACAATACTCCAGGTTCCATTACAAAGATAAGCAAGCACATATGAATAAGCCGGGTGCAAATAAATTGCAACACAACATATAAAGTCTTTGTGGTTACTCTGTGCATACATGACCGAGTGTTCAGGCTTTTCCATTTCAAACTATTAACTGTTTTAATATGAAGTTATATTATTGCAGCTTGATTATTAACATAATCTTCGTAACAGTAATATACGACGACAGTAATAGACGAAAGTAATACGTGAAAATATCAACATTACGTAGCTTAGGTAATAGTTTAAAAATATAATAATAATAATTATAAATGAATAATAAATTCACGCATTGACATAATTATTTTATTTTTGATCCTTATGTAAAGACTTTTCTAAAACTTCGTAGAAGAAAAAGCAGGTATAAAAGGCACAAATAAAATTGTTACGAAAAATGTAATAAACTGTAATAAACTACAGTTTATTTTTTCTAAATAAGTTTCTATTCATAAATTTATTTTAAAATTATTACTATAAATTTATTTTAAAATTATTACTATAAATTTATTTTAAAATTATTACTATAAATTTATTTCCAAACATATAGCATAATCTTGTTGTTGTTTAAATAAAAATATTGTAACAAAGCCGTACAATACTCCAGGTTCCATTACAAAGATAAGCAAGCACATATGAATAAGCCGGGTGCAAATAAATTGCAACACAACATATAAAGTCTTTGTAGTTACTCTGTGCATACATGACCGAGTGTTCAGGCTTTTCCATTTCAAACTATTTACTGTTTTTAATATGAAGTTATATTATTGCAGCTTGATTATTAACATAATCTTCGTAACAGTAATATACGACGACAGTAATAGACGAAAGTAATACGTGAAAATATCAACATTACGTAGCTTAGGTAATAGTTTAAAAAATATAATAATAATAATTATAAATGAATAATAAATTCACGCATTGACATAATTATTTTATTTTTGATCCTTATGTAAAGACTTTTCTAAAACTTCGTAGAAGAAAAAGCAGGTATAAAGGCACAAATAAAATTGTTACGAAAAATGTAATAAACTGTAATAAACTACAGTTTATTTTTTTTCTAAATAAGTTTCTATTCATAAATTTATTTTAAAATTATTACTATAAATTTATTTCCAAACATATAGCATAATCTTGTTGTTGTTTAAATAAAAATATTGTAACAAAGCCGTACAATACTCCAGGTTCCATTACAAAGATAAGCAAGCACATATGAATAAGCCGGGTGCAAATAAATTGCAACACAACATATAAAGTCTTTGTAGTTACTCTGTGCATACATGACCGAGTGTTCAGGCTTTTCCATTTCAAACTATTTACTGTTTTAATATGAAGTTATATTATTGCAGCTTGATTATTAACATAATCTTCGTAACAGTAATATACGACGACAGTAATAGACGAAAGTAATACGTGAAAATATCAACATTACGTAGCTTAGGTAATAGTTTAAAAATATAATAATAATAATTCACGCATTGACATAATTATTTTATTTTTGATCCTTATGTAAAGACTTTCTAGAAACTTCTAGACGACTACAGGTTGACCACCCAACTAAGCTTCTATGAAATGATAATCAGGAGGATTAACATTATTTAGACCTCTTCTATCCCTGCAGAGGAAATGCATAAGGAGGAAACTCAATCTTAAGAAAAGTGGCTACTACGGCCCATAATTAATACTAGAATTCCAGAAGAATACAAAAATAATGCTTATGTTATATTTAATCCCGGAGTATCACCCACCTTTGAAGTGGATACTATTCGCATTAGAGGTGTTAACTGCATTCTTATATTTTTATTTTTGATCCTTATGTAAAGACTTTCTAGAAACTTCTAGACGACTACAGGTTGACCACCCAACTAAGCTTCTATGAAATGATAATCAGGAGGATTAACATTATTTAGACCTCTTCTATCCCTGCAGAGGAAATGCATAAGGAGGAAACTCAATCTTAAGAAAAGTGGCTACTACGGCCCATAATTAATACTAGAATTCCAGAAGAATACAAAAATAATGCTTATGTTATATTTAATCCCGGAGTATCACCCACCTTTGAAGTGGATACTATTCGCATTAGAGGTGTTAACTGCATTCTTATATTTTTATTTTTGATCCTTATGTAAAGACTTTCTAGAAACTTCTAGACGACTACAGGTTGACCACCCAACTAAGCTTCTATGAAATGATAATCAGGAGGATTAACATTATTTAGACCTCTTCTATCCCTGCAGAGGAAATGCATAAGGAGGAAACTCAATCTTAAGAAAAGTGGCTACTACGGCCCATAATTAATACTAGAATTCCAGAAGAATACAAAAATAATGCTTATGTTATATTTAATCCCGGAGTATCACCCACCTTTGAAGTGGATACTATTCGCATTAGAGGTGTTAACTGCATTCTTATATTTTTTATTTTTCGATATTTCGACTGTCACACACTTATTACTGAACCACACAAATATTAAGCAAAAACCGAGGCTTTATGACATTAGCACTCACTGGCTAGATACTAAGGCGTCGAAGGCTGGCCATCGGTCTCGTTGTCCCAAATAATCTATAGTAAAAAGTGGGCCGAAAGAAATTAATTGACTAGACCGCTGTCTATTCCAATGAAAGGAATATGCGCGAAGCACATAGAAACTGACTTTTAAGTATCGTAGATGGTATCTGAATAAAAATAACAGCATTCATAAATTTATTTTAAAATTATTACTATAAATTTATTTCCAAACATATAGCATAATCTTGTTGTTGTTTAAATAAAAATATTGTAACAAAGCCGTACAATACTCCAGGTTCCATTACAAAGATAAGCAAGCACATATGAATAAGCCGGGTGCAAATAAATTGCAACACAACATATAAAGTCTTTGTGGTTACTCTGTGCATACATGACCGAGTGTTCAGGCTTTTCCATTTCAAACTATTAACTGTTTTTAATATGAAGTTATATTATTGCAGCTTGATTATTAACATAATCTTCGTAACAGTAATATACGACGACAGTAATAGACGAAAGTAATACGTGAAAATATCAACATTACGTAGCTTAGGTAATAGTTTAAAAAATATAATAATAATAATTCACGCATTGACATAATTATTTTATTTTTGATCCTTATGTAAAGACTTTCTAGAAACTTCTAGACGACTACAGGTTGACCACCCAACTAAGCTTCTATGAAATGATAATCGGGAGGATTAACATTATTTAGACCTCTTCTATCCCTGCAGAGGGAAATGCATAAAGGAGGAAACTCAATCTTAAGAAAAGTGGCTACTACGGCCCATAATTAATACTAGAATTCCAGAAGAATACAAAAATAATGCTTATGTTATATTTAATCCCGGAGTATCACCCACCTTTGAAGTGGATACTATTCGCATTAGAGGTGTTAACTGCATACTTATAATTTTTATTTTTCGATATTTCGACTGTCACACACTTATTACTGAACCACACAAATATTAAGCAAAAACCGAGGCTTTATGACATTAGCACTCACTGGCTAGATACTAAGGCGTCGAAGGCTGGCCATCGGTCTCGTTGTCCCAAATAATCTATAGTAAAAAGTGGGCCGAAAGAAATTAATTGACTAGACCGCTGTCTATTCCAATGAAAGGAATATGCGCGAAGCACATAGAAACTGACTTTTAAGTATCGTAGATGGTATCTGAATAAAAAATAACAGCATTCATAAATTTATATTTCTTTATTGAAACGGAAACCTACTTTTCATTATATTACTTGTTTCGAATGTTTTCACATTTCCTGAGTGGTAGTAGGAGTACTATGTATTTCTATGCTGTTTAACTTTATTCCAGTTATGAACTTAGAAAATAAGTATAAACGGATTCAGTGTTTATTAATACGAAACTTTGCCCTCAAATCAAATCAGATATATCAACATCGATAGTTTTATAGAATATTTTATTGATATCTTCTATGTGTTACGAGGTGACTAAGGAAGAAAGCCATAAAAATACCTATTTATTACATTTATTAGTAAGTAAGTAAGTATTCAAAATCTTCAAATATAAAATTATCGGAACTGAAATAAAAAAAAAAGTATGACGTAAAAAAATATGACGTCGCGAAAACGTCCGTCCCTTCGAAGTTAATGCTGCTAGAGGCTTATTATGTCAAAAACTGAAGTTACATTTTTTTTGTTTTTATGCAAATGATTATATTTATATAAACAAATAAGTATAAATATTACCTTTGATTCTCTCTAATTTAAACACATAAAAGTTCACCAAAAATATGCTTTAAAAATCAATAAAATTGTGTAATAAATGTTGTCTAAGTAATATATCTACGTAAGCTCCAACTAACCTCCGGTAAAATGTGGATCAGAAGAACTAAATTGTCACGTAAAGACAAACAAAACAAAAGAAAAACAGAGTCCTAGTCTTTTAGATCTTGATATATGACTAATTCGTTACAATCACCTGTTCTGGACTATTATGTACCTTTAGAAATAGGAATATAGCCATATGTGCTGACCCAAAAAAATCCGAATGTCAAGTTGATAGCTCATATGCTAATGCCGCAGGGTTGGATATATCGGAGAAGGTTGGGTCGTCACCACTCGGATACGAAGACGTGTGTGTATGAAGAAAATTATGTATTTTAAAGAAGCTAAAGAGATTTGTGAGGATCGTGACATTTGGCAAATCTGTTCTCTCTGGTCATTCCTATTTCAGCATCATTTTCATGAAAATAATTGGGTCAATGTAGTAACATTAGTATTCTTTGTGTTAAGTTTGCAATTTTTAGAAATTTTTAAGTTACCTAATTAAAAATACTCGGTCGCTGCGTAGCATGAAACATGGAATACAAGCAACTCTAATTTTAAATTTAATTTCGACATTTTTAGCGACTAATTTAAATTTAAAATCATGTATATTGTTTATTGTTACATAAAGTCACGATAGCCGAGTGGATGGGTGGTCGGAATTTCGAGTCTAGAGACCCGAGTTCTATCCCCAGGTGGCTACCTCGTACCAATGGGTTTTTTAAAAACTTATGTACGAACTATATCGTTGTCTCGGACATAAATACGGCGACGGGCTCACCACCTGTCCCAAAATATCTTCGATGGAAGGTGGGTCGAAACGACTTAATTGTCTAGACCTCTGTCTACCGCTTTATTGCGAATGGCATAAAAATATTATAAGAAAAAGAGAGGGTCTCGTAGAATTCCGACCACCCAACCGCTCCGCTGTATTGACTTTTCTTAGAAAATTCTGAGACAAACGAGAACTTTCCATGTAAAAGGACGGTCGGGATTCGACATTATAAAAGGAGCATCTAGCGAAACCCGAGTTTTAGTGGAGAGTTTTAAAAGAAAGAAGACGTTATAAGTCAATAAAGTGAAAAGAAGATGGTCTCAAAGTGGCAGTGGAAGATTTTAATAATTAAAGTAAAGATCAGAAATATCTACCTTTTACTCAAATCCCGAAATACAAAGCAAACAATGTGAACATAAAATCTGTAAAAGCCCACCACAGGACATGCCTCTCCCGTACAAAGTATTTGCCCTGATCGCCACGATTGTTAAGCGATTGAATTTTTTTCGTGATGCTTATCCCGTAATGTGACGATAACAATTATGTTTTTAAGGCTAAGTCGGCCCTTATGACAGCCACGGAAAGAAAAACGATGGAATATTCTTCCGCAACCATAGGACCTCATCAACATTTTCTATAATTATCATCATCATAACGGTCTGCAATAGTCCACTACCCTGTAGTAAGTAAGGATTATGCCATGCTGCCCATATGCTGCTCCCGTAAGTAAGGATTTGGCATAACCGCTAGGCTTGGTGAGCGTGTTGACAATTGCAGCACTGGAACCTCGTATCTTAAGCCGAGCTGCCCGTCAGCGGTGCCGAGTTTTGCACTTTGGTATTTTTGAGATGATTATCCCGGTATGTGCCGGCAACCTATTGCATTTTTAAAGCTTGCAACACCCACGGGAAGAAAAAGGGTAAACAGAAGGGAAAAATACATTTTGATACTACTTAAAACTTAATCACAAATATTCATTTGTTTTCCGTACTTATTCTATACACTAACAACATCATTCAAGCAGTCCTTTTGATACCGCAAAGTGGAAATTTGGATTATTACAGTTAATCGGATTGCCTATGTGTCTCACTCGTAAATCTGTATGATATTATTACATTGTTTAGTACCGGGAAAGGAAGACTTATATAGACTTACGATTAAATGAAACTTTCTAGTAATTATGTATTTCTAGAATTAATTGGATAGTTTTGATATACTAAGTTTGTGAATGACCTTGAATAATGCAGTTCTTTCATATATCTAGGTTAGGCCTGTTTTAGGCCGGCAACGCATATGCTATGCTTCTGGTATTGCGGGTGTTCATGGGCGGCGGAAATCACTTACCATCAAGTGAGCCGCCTGCTCGTTTGCCGGCCTTTTCTATAAAAAAAAAAACATACATTCATAACGGCCTGTAAAAGTCCATTATTGGGTTATTGTCCCATTCCATAAGGAGAACTTTCCATTATCTCAGGGATAATGGTAAGTCCTCCTTATTGGCAAGCGTATAGCTATAATAATGTAAGCGAGCTATAAAAATATAAGCGATCACTATACTGGACACCTCTTACCATAGATGCTGATGATGATTTTGATGTAGGATTTTGTGAGATGTTTATCCCACTATCTCCATTTTAAGGATTTTCCGGTTCGCTTATTGCAAGAACCACGGGAAGAATGGGGATGCTTAACACATACGCCAGTAACATAGGACATAAAATAATATTACACAATTTTTTTATTTTAAAGCTATAAGTGGCAATGGGCCGGCCACATCGTTCGACGAACTGATAACTGTTGAGGAAAAAGGGTTCTCGAGTGGCAACCTCGCAAACGGAAACGCAAACGCAAAACGCAAACTCAAAACGCAAACTCAAAACGCAAACGTAAAACGCAAACGCAGTGTAGGACGATCCCCCACGAGATTGAGTGACGGCTTGCAGAATGTTGCGGGAAGTCGATGGTTGCAGGTGGCTGGGGTCCGATCTTTGTGGAAATCTTTGGGGGAGGCCTATGTTCAACAGTGGACCCTTGATAGGCTGTAAAGAAGAAGTTTTGCTGAAGTCTTTGTTATTAAATTAAAGAGAAAAAAATTAAAATTTGCCGGTCGTGACAGTCGAAATTTTAAATATGTTTCTCTTTAATTTATGATAAAATAATATTACAGCATTATATGGTATTCAATACTGCAAAAATTTATATAATAATTGTATATTTACATATAATAGTAAGACGAAAAATAATCTCTTGGTGTTGCTTATAATTTATGCTGATGACCGCGCATTTTTAGCTAGATTAGTTGTTTACCCATTGTGAACTGTAGGGTGAATTTTATGAGTACAAATCTCCTAATAATGTTAAAAAATTAATTATTACCCTAATTCATATTTTTCATTCATAATAGAACTAAAAA